>JARUHE010329123.1:0-10994 GCA_031471125.1 Archaeomysis grebnitzkii | reverse complement strand
TTATTTTTATTGATGTATCACTTTTATTTTTATTGATGCAACACTTTTATTTTTATTGATGTATCACTTTTATTTTTTATTGATGTATCACTTTTATTTTTAATGATGTATCACTTTTATTTTTAATGATGTATCACTTTTTATTTTTATTGATGTATCACTTTTTATTTTTATTGATGTATCACTTTTGCTTTTAATAATGTATCACTTTTATTTTTATTGATGTATCACTTCTATTTTTATTGATGTATCATTTTTATTTTTTAATGATGTATCTCTTTTATTTTCATTGATGTATCACTTTTATTTTTATTGATGTGTCACTTTTATTTTTTAATGATGTATCACTATTATTTTTTATTCGTGCATCATTTCTATTTTACATTGAAGTAAAACTTTTATTTTCATTGATGTATCACTTTTATTTTTTATTTATGTATCACTTTTTTTATTAATGTCTCACTTTCACTTTATATTAATGCATTGCAAATTATTTTCTATTAATGCATCACTTTTATTTTTGTATTCATGAATCTATTTATTTTTTATTAATGCATCACCCATTATCTTCTAGTGATGCATCAATTTTATTTTTGATTGATGTATTACTTTTATTTATTTTTATTTTTTCATCAATTTCATTTTCATTGATGCATTACTTTTGTTTTTTCTTGATGTATCACTTTTATTTTTTATTAATTCATCACCAATTATATTCTATTAATCATTCATTTTTGTTTTTTCTTAACGCATCACTTTTGTTTTTTATTTTAAAGGACTTTTAAATGCTTTTCCTGTTCTTTATTTTCGACTAGTTTGAAAAGTCCTCGGGAAATACAACTAAGAAGTTAAAGAAATAATAGAAAATATAGAAAAAAAAACCAGAAGTAAATGGTATAAGCATTGATTCATAAAAACAAATATGTATAAATGATAAATGTCGAAAAAGAAACCAAACTAATTGAACATTGAAACATAATATAACTATTTTAAAACATCCAGACATAAAATAGTAATAGAACAATAAATATTTAAATGCAAGTAAATTAATAAATTAAAAACAAATATATAAATGTCGAATAAAATACTTTGAAATACATCAATAATGCACTGAAATTTATTGAACTTATACTTTGAAATCAAATTTTGCAAAATGATTTTTATTTATTTAAAATATTGACAACAACAGTAGATCCCAACAAAAACTAAAAGTTTTAAGTTATAACATTTCATAATTTGTTCTTACGACTTAAGTAACGCTTAGGTTTGGCACAGTATAAATAAATAACAGTAATCTTATGTTATGTTGGTAACAACAAGAAGGTTTCCAGGTAAAGTTATTGGAGTAATTACCACAACTTCATATTTACCTCACTTCTTTTTGTGCATAAGGTATGTTTATATTTGATAGTACTAGACTATTACCGGCGATACTGCGTATGGTATAATACCATACTTTGTTTACTGGGTTTATGGTAACGATACCAACACACTAACATTAACAATCGTTATATTTTTTTGTTTCACTTTCTTGTCTTCATTATATATACATATTTAAAAAAAATCGTAATTATGTATGAAAATATTTTTGGTGTTTTAGTTCAGTAGATTTCAAATTCTTTCATGTATTACTAGGATAAATAATTACTTATAGAAGAGCTTTAAAATTATTTGAAAAATCTAAAACCAAACATCCTTACTTTACAAAACTAAACTCCGATCAATTGGACCCCAACAAGCATTTTGTTGCGACATAATGGGCGATCGTGTACGGAAAAGTGAACAAGAAGTATTTATTTATGGCTCGATTGCGAAAATTAAAAAAAACAACAACATTATAATAAAGCAATTGTTGCACAAGCTTTTGGCTCGGTTATTTTGGCTACCTATCCTGGTCGAAAAGTTATTCAACTAAAAGTGCCCAAAAACTATAATTTTTTTAAATATGTCCACCAGAAAATAAAGCACATAAAAAAAAGGACGAGAGATTTTTCCTTGAAAGTTTATCATTGGATAATCATTTCCATAAAATATTATTTTAACTACACACAATGTAAAAACAAAATGTTTGAGAAATAAGTTTCATACTCTTTGAAAACATTCTTTATATGAATTCTTAGAAGCCTGGCAAGAACTCGAGTAAAGGGTGATTTAAATACTAATTTTGACGTTGCTAGTCGTCATGGGAACCATCTCTTAGGCTCGAAATGGTTACATGGTAAATACATTCATAAATGTATTTTTTGAAACAAAATACTTTATTTCAAAACAACAACAACAATAACGATATGTAATAATTACATAATCAACATCTGAATATGATCATGGAGGTATCCAGGAACATATACTTAATTAAAGCCTCCTGAACATGCTTGTTGTCAGTTAATAAGTACAACTTAAAATTTTCATGTCATACCTTCTTTTTTATTATTTTGTGGGCATACGTGTGAAGGAAAATCAATTTCAGTTGTTGGTTAACAAAAGACGAGTGTTTAATGGAGAAATTTAAATAAAATTGTTATTAATATTTTTTGGGATCAGGCTGAACGAGATTTGAGGTACAACATTAGTTTTTATTTCCTGTCTACCTCTGACTCCTCTTACAGAGATAAGAATGCATTTCCAAGGGAAAACCTGCTTATGGTTCTGACGAAATTGATGACGTGACAGTAGGCTTGAATTATTTTCTCAGGTATTGGATGTGCTAGCGGCTTGTGGTAAGCCTTACCTACTCTGCCTATGTTCAGTGTTGAAAATGCGGTCGTTGTATGTCCTTTTATTTTCTTCCTCTCGTTTCTTGTATACTTGAAGATTTTTATTAATATAGCTAGATGCATTACAAAACATTGCGGTGAAGGATGCGGATATTGAGAAATTATCTTTCGTTAGGGCTCTGTATTGTGCCGCATGATTATGTGGCCATCTTTCTTGCAACTCGAGCGCATGAAAACAGCATCCCGGAATTCTTGTTTGTTGAGGATGTATCCAGGGATAGGACGGGCAAGCAAAACCACCAGGAGCTGAATACTTTCTCGGTGGCCAGTTTTATGCATCACTGTAACTTGAGGTTACATTGGTCAAGAATCTTCTGGTATTCTACTTTCAGTTTGTTTATTTTGAGTTTTAGGTTTTGTATCGTTTTCTTCATGTTTCCAATGTTCGTTTTCTTCATGTCTCCAATGTTCAGTTTTCTTCATGTCTCCAATGTTTAGTTTTCCTAAATTTTCATATTGTTGTGTTTAGTACCGTTAAACTCATTTACAATAGATGGATAAATGGCTTTAAATTAAAATCTATTTGGTTATCTTTATCATGATGAGGTGGTAGCATTGTCATCATTTTCTTCAGTATCATCATCATCATCATCACCATCACCATCTCCATCACTATCGTCATCAATATAATCATCATCATAATTACCAACATCACCATCAGCATTTAAACCAACTTTAGGGGCAACATCATTTGAGTTATCATAATAATCTTCATCATCAACAACTTCATTTTTATAATCATCAACATGCTAGCTAAGATTGTCCTCCTCAATTATACTCTCTTCATACTCTTCATCATCAGATAGGTTCTAAGATTAGTCATAACTTTTGTTGGTGATTTCGGTACTTTCATCACTTTTTTCATCATCATCCGGACTATTACTGTTATATAATTCATCATTACTTTCAGTGGTTCCATTATCATCAGACTCGTCATTCATTTCAGTGTCATCACCATAATAAATTCCATTGTAAATGATGTCTTCATTGGTTTCAGTTGTTAGGTAATTGTCTTCATTGGTTTCAGTTGTTAGGCAATTTTCTTCAGAAGTGTCGTTAAGGTTCAGGCTTAACAAACGATTCTCTTCATTGTCATAGCTATGGTAATTTTCTCTATGGATATATCCATTACTAATGTCTCCATTTTTATTTGTAGTTTTATTGTTATTATACTTATCATTGGTAATACGTTCGTACATATTCATACTCTTGAACACTTACATAAAGTCTTGAAACTCTTCAATAAAATCTTCAGAATTTAGTCTTCTTGAAGCTAGATTTCTTTCTTTTCTTGGAATATACGAATAGAAATCATCGCCGATGATTTGAATGATCGTATTATCTTTTTATTAAAGTGTTGCAATTCTTTTCTTTTTTTAAGGAGGAAGAGAAGGAACAGATTTTGGTTTCTCCTTTATAATATCTTCTTCGGGCTAGTGAAACATCACAACCGAGATCATAGCATTCAATATTGCCTTTCCATTTAAATCGGGAATTTTTTTGAGGCGAATAAGCAAGGACGAAATTAAAAATCCTAAAGCTATAAAGAAGGAGTTGAGCACATACATACAAAAGACATTGGTTGCTGTGTCCAATGCAGTGAAAATTTTATCCGATTTGGTGATTTCAACTATTCGTGTTGTAGTCAAAGATTGAAGCTAAAAGAATCCCGACTTCTCCACGACACAGGCAAAGACTCCTTCCACCGACAGCACAGAAGTGTGTGGTCTCGAGTGATCTTCGCGTATTGTGTAGCTGAGGACGATCTCCTTGGAAAAAACTGCGTTTACGAGGGGGGTCTGAACCTGGCTCGGAGAGTCCATCCTTATCAAATAACGTTTGGTCACTTGACCCAGATCCGAGGATTGTCTTGGATTGCACGACAGTTTGGTTGTTTATCCATTCTTAATGCTAAGTAACTTGTACGGTTTTTGACTTCGTAACTATCTGCCATCTAAAACATACAATGGATCAACTGAACCTTGGATATCCATTGTTTCTTATGGTCGAACTAGTTTTACAACTTCCCATAAATGTGACGAAAATGCATTTTACGTTTGAATTCTTCCAATAGTAATTTCTGAACAAATGTCAGTAAAAAAGTTAGTTCTTGATTTATCTAAGCATCCTCCTATACTCAATGATGAATACTCACTCCATGCAAAGTCATCGAAACCATATTTATTTATCACATGCAATCTGCTCACAAATTATTTATTCTGTCTGACAAGTAGGGTTGCTTACATGTGTGACCGAAATACCTCGAAAAAGAAAACTAAAGTTTGATTATTTGAAATAGAATCTATGAAGTTTCTAGAAGTTGCTTCTTTGACCTCTTGTCCACTTATAAAGTGAAGCTAAACTTTGTTTAGGACAGATTCTTCTTCATTTTCAAGTATACCTTAAATGACCAAATTTAAAGTTGTTTGACCATCAAACTGAAGTTGAAGAATTGGCTGTAGGGAAAGTGAAAAGTTTGTTCTTACTTCCATTGCAACTCGGATAGAGTTTTTTGGGTTGTTAAGATAAATTCTCATTTATTGACAAGGAATTAATTTTTAAAATTAAGTTTGTTGAATAATTTTCATTCCGTGGTATCTTTATGGCTCTCTTCTGCTTAGCTGATAGGTGTTGTCGGGAACTTTTAAGATCATTTTTTTTCCATTAACTCTAATGTCAAAAAATTCTCCTTCAAAATTCTACCCTCCTAACCTCATAATTGCATCAAACGGATGATTATCTTCAAGGCATGTTTGAGGATATTTTGATGTTTCTTTGTGCTCTTGATACAATTCGTCGTAAAATAAGTGGTTCAGTGTTTTCACATCTTGTCCATTAACCGAGAATATAATATTTTTCCCAATTATTACCAACCAGACATCTAATTTCGTAGGAGGTTGTATGATAAAACTTAATTTTTGGTTTACTGTGCATCCATGCCCTTTGATAGACAAATGCAGCTGTCCGTTCCGCACTGTAATTCCGATGTACTTGCAGTTAGCTTTCACCGGATCACAAACCTCTTAGAAGAATCTTTGGACAATCACTGCATCTTAAGTGAACAAATTCACACTGAACGATAATAAGAGAGAAGACATATTCTTGCCTTGCCTCCCATATATGATGAATCCGTCTCTCCTCAAAACTGCCATGTCCTTCTGAACTTCCTCATGAGCCCATTTTTTTTCTAGGGTTTCCATCCATTCGTCATAACTAATTTGTTTTGGCTGTTCACTGAATTGTTTAAAAATCGATTTGCCATATTTTTTAAACTCGGTTTGTTAGGTCAACAAAGACGAGAGCCTTTGCTTAAATGAGACTTATTGCATCTAAGAAAGATGAAGAGCTTTCAAAAAAAGAAGAAGACTTAAAATAAGTTTCATATTTTTATTAATTTAGTTTTATACAATTCATTCAGTGGGATACAATTTGCGCCTCAACATTATGCTTGGTATTTTGTTTATAAATTGAATTTAAAATTGAATTTATCAGCTTTATAATTCACACTCTCAATTTGTTTCTAATAAAAATGATTAAAGATGGTATTCTAAATACAAGAAAACAATTTATAATCAACAACGGGAATTTCATTTTGTAGACATTTGCTATTTGAAATTTAATACCACTGACAACTTTTGGGGTGTCTTATCACATGCCCGTCTCATCGAAGTGATAAAAAACATAACAAGGGATTAAAAATTTATTTCCAAATTGGACCTTCTCCTGTATTTATATCCGAACTTTTTTCTGTATAAAAATAGATTTTTTTCAGTATTTTAAGTGAAAACACTTTACCATAAAGATGATAAAAATAATTTAAACATAATATACATTTAGAGAACCCCATTTGAACTTTCATTCATTTTAATTTTTTTAATAAATAGCTTTTCGTTTCTGATTAAATTTAAATGGAGTAGAATTAAAATGATGTACATAAATAAAATTTATAAATTTATAAATGTTCACAAATTTGTTTTTAGCTGAAAGTCAACTTTGTGGCTCAGTGCGCCAAAAGTTTTGTAAAGATTGTTAAAAAAGCTGAAGAAGGGCTGCCCTCCGAAATGTACTTTATTTATTTTTAATGAAATAAAAACATTTCTTACATTGTAGAGATCACCCTTTTTAAATACATACATGTGTATTTAGTTTTTTTATCTTGTTTAAAAGTAGGCCTACTTGTTTCTTATATATCTAATCACACGGTTTCATTATAGGTTGTCCTCTGGTAAAACGAAGGTGCCATATTTTTTTTCGGTGTCCTCTTAATTGAAGAGAGCTCGACACCACATTTTTCATTTTTTCCGATAAAATTCATGTGAAAACGCACCTTGTATAATTAGTATGTATCTTTGTTGTTGTTTTGAAATAAAGTATTAAAAAAACTGTATGGTGGTCCTATCACCCTCAAGGTCAACTCCATACCATATACCGCGTCTCATTGGAACTCGTTAACTACAGAAGATACTTAAAACTATAATTTCGACCCAGCTTTTTCTTGATCTAGATCAATTTTTTTAATGTTGATCGAACCACAAGAAAATTTTATTCCGGATCAAGAAAAGCTAATCTAATTCAAAAAAAGGTTGAGTCGAGAGCACGTTTTAAATATGCATCCTAAGGTGTTCGCCTATATAATTATAATTACAATATTTATGGGTTAACAGTTAGGTCTCCCTATAGTTGTCCCATATCCACACCTGTTCCAATCTGTACGTAGTTTTTAAAGTTTCAATACTGTCTGACTCTACTATATCTGCATTTAGTGAGTCTATTTATGAAAAATAAAGATCTAGTTCGAGGTTTTGAGCACTTTATCTCTAGCCAAACTGAAGTAAGCCTCAAACTGCAGTCCAGTGAAGCCTTTCATTATTTTGAACGTTTCAATTAGGTCTCCTCTTTGGATTTTTTTGTACAATGAGTACAGTGAGTACAGTTGGAGTTCCTTGAGCCTATCCTTATAGGATGTATGAGCCAGTCTTCTCACTAGTTTTGGAGCCCTTCTTTGGATTTATTCTAGGAGGTCAATGTCTCTGGTCAGGCATGATTTCATGCTTGAACAGCAAACTCTAAGTGTGACTTTACATAGGCTGGGTAAATACTAATAACAATTTCTTTGGTCAAGCGCTTAAATGTGTTCTTGAGCTTTCTCATGGCACCATTTGCCCTTCCAGCTGCAATTTCACACTGGTCAGTTCGCTTCTAATCACTACAAATCTTTACATCCAGGTCTTTTTCAAACTTGACACTTTGCAGTTTTGTTGTTGTTGACCTGTTGCTCATGGGGTATGTATGCTTACGGGTGGACCCTCAATGTACATTCCCTTGCAAATGATTTAAACCACATCGACCAACATTAACACAAGTGAAATAGGCCCTATGCTATTTGAATGTGAGTTGCCTTACTTGTGCTATTTGAATGTGAGTTGCCTTACTTGTGCTATTGTCGATCCATGTAGGAGGTGAGAGTAGACTGCCACGTTCACCTACTTCATCACGGCTTACATAAGGTTCCAATTCACACCAATGGAATATTATAAATATTATATAAATATATAATTTATTTATATCCGAGTTATTTCCAATATCAGCTTTAACGTGTTTTAGTTTTGCGGTTATAACTAATGCTCAAGGGTTGAAAGGTTAATTAATTGAGTTATATATATGGATCGACAATAGCACAAGTGGGGCAACCTAAATTCAATTAACTAAGTGCATACCTCACTTGTGCTATTGTCGATGCAATTATCTCTATGGCTGGTTTATGTTACGGTATTTACCTTAATTACGGCACAACACCAAATTCATTACCTTATAAGATCAGGTTTCGTTTTTCTAAGATATAGTCAGGTAAAGTATTTGACTCCTAAAATATGTAAAGCTATTTTATGTGGTAGCTTACAGTGAAATAAATAAGGTAACGATACCATATGCTATTGTTAGGTACATCAGTCAAAATATTTCTTTCTGAGGAAGCAATAATAAAACAGCACCAACAAATTTTCTCTATCAGTCACCCTGTTTGTAAACTCATAAACTAACGAGTTCGTAAAATCACGAATTCGAAAGTGATTTGTTTTCGCCAAATTATCCGAAGAAATATTTTTTGTTGTGATTTGAATTTGCGACTGATTAACGTCGGTTCTAATTATGAAAATGCGACGCAAATGACATGTTTACTTCGGCGTTAATTGAACAACACGAAACTTCTCTTTGCATTAATTCGCTTCAATTAATTCGACGAATTAAACAACAAACAATCCGAAGCTCCGTCGCGTCGAGAAAATTTAAAATTAAAAAGTAAATGTTAAAAACAAATGAACATAAAACTAAAATTTAAGAAATATATGAATATAAAACTAACAGTAATAAATATATGCATATAAGACTAAAACTAAAAAATAAATGAATATAAAATATAAAATAAATATTAATGATGAATGGAAAAAAAATATAAGTTATATTTATTTATAAAAACTTTCTCGTAAATTGGAAATGTATTTTAAACACTTCCAATAAAATAAGTAAAAATAAAGAGTTAGAACAAAATGAAACATGAAAAATATGTACAAAATATAAATAAAAGGGAATACAATAAATGAGATGGGACTGAAAAAAGAAATTAAAATAGGATAAAATAAGAAATATAGAATTTTTACATATTACAGACGACAGTTAGGGATTGCCAAAAACGTGTTTTAAATGCTTATCAAGTTAACGGAAGTAAATGACAAAATAAAAAGTAAGACAATGTACACAAATACATGAGTGGAAAAAACTTACAAGACAAGGTGGGTCATGTAATAATTTTTATGTTGGGTCCACAAGACGTCATTATGAGCATCGCGGGCTGTCGAATGATACTCTTCGATCCTTACCATGCATGCAAACCCCAATCAAGTCATATATGGACAATCGTGACCATCCAATAGTTAAAATAAATTATTTTTCTATAAAAAAAAATACATCGTACTCTTGAATCGTTACATACCGCTATACTAAACTATAATAATAATAATAATAATTTCAATTTTCGATCTTTTCTATAAACTCTAACCAACACCGATTCATCCTTTCAATTAAATATCCTTTAGTTTTTGCTTTAGATATCTATTCATACAAAGGGACGTCTTATTTGTGAATATCCCCAAGATTAGACATTGTATATTTATATTATTTATATATATATTATATATGTTATATTATTATAGATCAATATTTTCTCAAATTACATTGTGTTTGTTTTGGAAACATTGATAATCTTTTAATGTTTATATATTGAAATTGTTCTACTAAATCATCTGAAGATGCTAAAAGTGATGAGTGAAAAGTAAACAAGTAAATAAAAAACATTTAAAATGTGGAAAACGTAAACAAAGAAACAGATTAAAACAAAAATAATCACAAGAACAATTGTTTGCTCAATTTTGATACTTGAGAAAATTTGGTGAAACTGAAATATAAAAACTAAGAAACCTATACAAATAACTTTACAATTTTTTTAAATAAAAGTATTAAAACACTTGTAAACTATTTTTAAGGTTCTAATAATAGTTTTTGAGTAACAACATTTAAGCATTCAGAAAAACATAACTTAGATTTCTTAAAAACAAAAAACAGAAAAACATAACTTAGGTTTGTTAAAAACAAAAAAGACCGGAGTTGTTTTTAGAAAGGCTTTAAGTAGCTTATAGCATATCAAATATTTAAAACTTTGAAATGAAATCGTATTTAGTTTATTAAAAATAAAATAATAAAGTTTTTTGGAATATTTTTAATAAGAAAATGACAAATTTAGATAGAAATTGTAGGTCGTTAAAAACAGCTTTATTTCAAAAAGGAAAAAGGCAAATACGGTTTCCGTTTTCCTTTTCTTGCCTTTTATTTTTTCTAATTTTCTTTCTTTCCTTTTTTCTCTTTCTTTTCTATCTTTCCCTCTCTACTTTATTTTTTCTTTCTTTCCTTTCTTCTCTTTCTTTTCTATCTTTCCCTCTCTACTTTATTTTTTTCTATCTTTCCGTCTCACATTATTTATTGTATTTTTTTTTATCTTTTCTTTCCTACTTTATTTTTTCCTATTTTTCTTTTTCTACTTTATTTTTTTTTCTATCTTATCTTTTCTAATTTGATTTTTTCTATATGTCCTTCTCTACTTTATTTTATTTCTATCTTTTCTTTTCTAATTTGATTTTTTTATATATGTCCTTCTCTACTTTATTTTAT
>JARUHE010329112.1:0-10994 GCA_031471125.1 Archaeomysis grebnitzkii | reverse complement strand
AATTACCAAGATTCGAATTCATTCGACAATTTGTATACATTTATTTTGGACATTTCTCTAAATTAATATTTATATGAATAGTTTTTCGATAATATAAACAACAAACTGTAATTTTTATTAGTAAATAATGGTTCATATAGTCGTATGAATTTGTTATTGTTATTGTTAATGAGAAGCTGAAAACCAATTGTAGAATTTCAAGTTCATGAAAAAATAAACATAAACGTATTTCTCTTAGTTTTATGTAAATATTTACTCTGAAAAGATGTTCCAATAAGCTATGTTATGATTGACATTACTAACTCCAATGCAGTTCAGTTCTTGTGGCAATAATTTAGAGCTAAAGCAGAGCACGGTAAACTATTCAATGTAAAATTTCGAAAGTTTAGATTCGTTTAAATTTGTATTATATGCTTTTGACAGTTTATTTTTTCCTGCAATTCATAAGCATACACAAATGTGTACATTATAAGGAGCATTCCGTTATATACGTAGGTCGGTTCCATCTTTCACGACAAAATAAATATCAATTTGTATGTAATGTCTTAAAGCACACAAAAGGTCATTAGTTGTTGCTATATGAATGTTTAATGTAATTTTATTAATTGTTACTAAAAAAAAACATTTTTAAAGGTAGTCAAAAAATATAAAAAATATACCAATTATTGCTGAGAGCCTACTCAGCAATAATTGCTATATTTTTTATATTAACTCTTTTAAAATAGCAACAATAAAAGCTAGTGTAAATAAACATCAATAGTGGCACACCCACTGGAACCACCTATTAGATTATATTTTAATTTACTTTTAATTTAATAATTGTTACTCAGGACAAAAACATAATTTTCATATAAAGTAATACAATAATCAGTGTTCATGCTTTAGTATTACTATTTTTCTGCAATAATACGTTTTAAATAACTTTTATACTTCAAATAATGACTTACTAAGGTACAGTGAATATACAAAATACATCATTATAAATAATACTAACAACGGGTAAAATTTTCTGTTAGCATCATAATTACTTTTTATTTGAAAGAAACATTAGTTTCCACAAGTATAAGAATATTAATTAAAGATTCATTGACGACTCAACGTTCAATGACATGTAAAACTAAGCATTAATAATAAAAAATAACAATGTAAAAATATAATTTGAAAAGAATGAATTATTTAGAAATAATTTAAATAAGAAAGTTTTGGTCTGAAAACTAATCATACAAATACAGTTTATCCAACGAATCGAATAAATAATATAAAAAAACTCAATAAATCAACCTGTTATAAAAATACTTTCAAAAAAACAATATGAATTATTATTGAAGCATTTTATAGAGTATAAACAATGGAATCTTGAATATTCTTAAAGCCTCGAGGGATTATTTTAATCATAATTACGAAGTGGTGATGTTTAGCTGCTTTAACAAATCACGAAAGTTTTACAAGTTCGTGTGAAATAACATTAGAAAGTTACAATATTTCACTTTAGAGAAATTAAACGGTATATTAACAAACTATAAAGTTACACTTCTTGGAGAAACTGTTTCACGAAATAAATATAATAGACGGTAACTTTGATAATAAAAATAACAATGATTTCACTTAAAATAATTCGATTGAATTATAAATGAAAAACCAGAGCATTAAATACCTATTTTTCATTTCTTCTTATAATATTATTTGACCGATTACAAATAAATGATATTAAAAATAAAATATTTCGATAGGTAAATAGTTTTACATTCTACCTATAAATATAAGAAAATTCATCAAAATGTATTCCAACAATTAAAAGTAGTACCAAAAAAATTAGCAATTGATTTACATACCTGGCACATTCCATGTTCGGAGATCTTTCCTTAAACTTGGATTCGATAAGGTTCGTTTTGGTGCCAATGTGATTTGGGGTGGTCTGTATCCAGGAGCGTGATAACGAGCTGATCTGGGACCACTTTGGTTTCTGTCCTGATTTGTGAACAAGCTTATGGCAGTGATGACTCCAGGTGAGGATCTTGGAATTTGTGTTGATTGAGATCGAGGCAAAGATCCTGTTGGCAATATTTGTTGTGGGTTAGACCGGGGAAGTGTAGTCGATCTAACCTCAGGAGATAGCTCTTTTGTAGCATCAGGTACTGATGATCGTCTGGCAGATCGGAAAAAACTTAGTTTCTTTGTTTTTCTTTCTTCTTCTTCTTCAGGACCGGAGGATCCTTGTAAAGACCCCCGAGATCCTGCATTTAATGACCCTCTACTCGAAGTTGCCAGACTGCCTCTACTACTAGTTGTCAGGGACCCTCGACTGCTAGCATTCAAGCGGATGTTCGATGAACTGCTGCCAATATGTCTGTCTAGGGAATCGGATGCTTTCAAAGTCGAATCAGAATCTAGCTGTTCATAACTACTTGAAAATCCAGAAGATCTCACTCTATCAAGTAAGTCTCCAAGCGACTCTGATCTTTCCCCAGTTGAATTCTTTGTTTCCTCTTGATGTATTTTCTCAAGACTCATATGAGATTTTGCTTTTCTGGCTTCTGGTCGTCTTCCACTTTTATGAGCACGAGGAATACCCACATGTTCTCTAGTGTCAAATTTATCTTCATCAATAGTTACGCTTTGCCAGACTTCCACTTCATTGTTTCTTCCTTCTGTGACATAGTATTGAATGTTAGTCACTCCTCTTTCTTCTAAGCTCTTCTGAGAAGCTGATGCATGATGAGAGTTTAATGAATCTGTTCTAAATTGATTTCGTGGAGAGTCATGCGAGGCAAAAACTGTTCTTTGACTTTCCAGTGAAGTAAAATCTTCAACAGACGATTTTTCACTTATAATGGACAGTTTCTTGCATCTATCAATTTTAGGAGTTCCGGAATTTGACTCCGGTGATTGTTCAGTATCGGTAGGACTATCTTCCGAGTCAAAACTTGTACTTGTTATGGAACTTTTATCTATTGATGAATCAAATGATATGGAGTCTGGTCCACTGTGATTTTTAGGTATAAATAAAGGCTGTTTTGGGCTTGAAGTGACAGGATGTCTTCCACTTAAAGAATCATCATCGCCGTTTTCACTTCCTCCAGACACTTCGTGCATTAAGCACACTAATCTACTACCAATATGATGCAGAACCTTTGCTAGCAATGGTGGCGATGCTCCTTGAGATCCAGATCCTATACTTCCTCTGTCACTATCTGGCTTCATGTGAGACAATGAGTTGAGTAACTTTTGGTACACGAACGCTGTATCCCTACTGGATGGAGAAGCGTCCTCTGAGCTTTCAGAATAGCCATGACTAAAAATGGAATGAGCGCTATCTGTATCACTTGGCTCTTTAATTTGGTCAAACTTTTGAATGATTTGTTGACACGATGCAGAAATCTGTTCTTGCAACTCGCTTTTCTTTTCTGGATCAGCTTGATCCAACAAAGCATATGCACCTTCAAGATCACTGCTCGTGTAGTCTGACGAATCATACGAGTCACTCCAGGTATCTTCAGAGCTTAAATATTCAATTATTTCTTTGGCTTGTTCATCATTTATACCAGGAACGGTTTTCATTAAATTGACTAACTTTGCCTCAAACATTAGAAGTTGAGGAGATTTAACTCTTTGACCTTTTTGAGTTTCTCTTGAGTTGTTTAAAATCATGTTCTTGAAAAACGCTCTCATTTTTGACATCATCAAGTTTGTTTCTTCGTCCGAGCTCCAATTATTGAAAGAATCCTTCCGGCTCAAACTGTTTCCGGTTCGATTTTGAATGAATGGAGGAAGATCGGCGGAGCTCCCTGTACTTGATCGCGATACCTTTCCTTCATTGCTACTTCGTTCTTCACTTTCATTTTCATCTTTTTTTCTATGCTTTGATGTGCCTGGCACACTCGCATCTAGTTCATTTTTGTGCTTTGTCATTACCATACCTTCAGAATTTATATTGCTGACTCCGGAACATTTAAGATCTTTGTCTTTATCAGCATCTTCAGGCTTATCTCTTAAGAGATCGTCTGAGCTGCCAATAAAGCCACTATCCCGACTTTGGTATTTTCTACCAATAAAGTCTCCATTAATACCATCTTCTTTATCTTTCAGATCTTCAAATGTTCCTCGCTTGGATAAAAAATTCACGTCATGAACTTTTTTTTGTAATTCTAAAATTTTGATGTCATTTGTTTCATCCCTTAGATCACCTGTTTCAACAGTCTTCATTTCACTTTTTTCAGTGTCAGACTTTTTATCAAAATCTGTGACTAATGTCTTTTTTATTTTTTTTCTTCTTTTTATAGTGTCAAATTGCCCGTCTGTATTATGGAAGGCAATTTCCTCTTCTGTTGATCCACCTTCATCTTCACCACTAATGAAGGTTCTTTCTCCATCGCCATCTTCTCCAGATAGATGAGAATCAGATGGGTTGCCTTCACCTCGGTCTGAGGAAGAACCATGTCTACTTGCAGCGCCGAACCTCAAACCACGAGGTCGCAAAAGTTTTTTCCTGGGCTGCTCAGGGCTAGATGAGGCTTCAGAATCACTTCCAACAGACCCGCTTTCGTCTGTATGTAACTCAGACTCTTCTCCGACAGATCTTATTGATGGTTGTCTTTCAAAACCTAGAAACCCAGTTTTAAAATAGTTTTCAAGACGAGAAGAAGCTAATTCTGCAGGATCGATGTAGCCATCATAATTTGGATCTAATGAATCAACACCTTCACTGAAGATAGAGCTGGAAGTTTCAGAAAAAGTATCGCTATATTCGCTTTCTTCATTAGCAAACTTTTTTGAATCTGCAGGGCCGTTACCAAGTCCATATGTGAAGTATTTTTCAAGGTCTGATGG
The DNA here is from genome assembly GCA_031471125.1 of Archaeomysis grebnitzkii. Lineage (NCBI taxonomy): Eukaryota > Metazoa > Arthropoda > Malacostraca > Mysida > Mysidae > Archaeomysis > Archaeomysis grebnitzkii. Next base: position 6,167 of record JARUHE010329112.1, on the reverse strand, counting down.
ATCTCTTTTTGGAATATCTTCTTCTTTTGTTTTCTTTTCATAGTCGCTTTCTTCGCAACTTTCTTCAATAATTGTGTGCAATGTAAATCCAAATTGCCTATTGTTGTAACCTCTAAGTTCTTCTTCTCTGTCTCTATAGGCCGACGCATCACAGTCATTGTTTGAATCATATTCTTCAATTGAATCAAATCTGTAGTCTGAGCCATCTGTATCAACATCAAAGTTTCCTTCATTGAAGGAATCACAATCTTCATATTCGTATCTTTCATTATAATCAAGTTCTTGGTCATCTTCAAATGTATGATCTTCATCTACATTTTCATCTCCAAAAGTAGGTAAGCTTTTACTCTCAGGGTATTCTTCGTATGCTGTTACATTATCTTCTGGTACCTTCATACCATGATGTTCTTCATAGGCTAATAGATCACCTTCTGAATGATCATGTGATTGAGTTATTTCTGGACTAGGAACATTATCTGGTTGAGATTCAACATAATCAGTTCTTTCTGGTAGAATTCTTCTCCGGACTTCAGGGGTTTTTACTCTTCTAGGTGTATGGGGAGAACTTGTACCTAATGTTAGAGTATAATAGTTTGCAAGACTTGATTCCTTTAACTCAGTTGGAGAGCGCCTATATTGTTGTTGCTTTTCTCGAGTCGTCATTATGACAGATTGAAGTTCACTCACAGTGTTTCTACGGTCTGGGGAGCTACTGCCGGACGACCCTGGTCTTGTTACTCTAACAGACATGACGTGGTCTCTCCGATGGTCACTTGTGACTTCTAATATTGTGACGTCATTGCCCTCTTTATTTATTTGATCATTGTCGGGATCTCCCTCTGCACCAGAATCTCCTGTTGAAGATCCTGTTACAACTATGCAAGTTGGCTTTATTTGAACATCAGAATCAGTTGAGTCTGATCGAATATAAATTCTACCTTGCGACGATGATCGTGACGAAATCTCTTCTTCACCCACAGAAACGATGGAGACTAAATTTCCTTCTTCGCTGCCATCTGAACATTGAGATTCGCTGTCCCCACCGTGAAGAACTGAGTCGGCTGACGATGGTCCATCAGAATCTCGATTTTTCTCATCAGAATCCAAAGGACTTTTATGATTTTTCAAAGGAAACCTTCGCAGCTTTGGTTGAAATCGACCGTTTTCTATGATAGTATCTGCAGAATCGCTCGCATCTGCATCGGACCTTTCAATATCTGAAGAAGAAGACAGACCATCAGACGACGATGACCTCTTAGATCTTCTCGCTGGTATAGGAGGGGCAGAACTACGCCTTTTGGGGATATCGTTGGAGGTTAAACGAGGGAACTTATTGGTTCTGCCTAAGTCTTGCAAGCTGCTACACATAGTAACAGGTAATCGTACATGATCGCCATCTTTATTTTTGACCAGGTTTAATTTAACTAAATTTCTTATATCTTCACTATCATCATTTTCACTATCTTCAGCACTAGAATGACCCGATTCACTGGAAGAGCCAATATGTTTATCACTAGAATTATCCACAAAACTAGAAATATTCTTATCACTATCCAAAATGTTTTTATTTTTAAGTTTATCACTATTTTCCGAATTTAAACCTTCGTTATTTTCTTTGAAAGTGTTCAGTTCAGCAGCAACTTTTGACACGTGTGCTTCAGATGGGAGAATGTTTGCAACTGACGCATGCGCGGTCGTCGCGTGCTCCACCTGACAACTTCCGGCAGTAACTTGACTCTCACCTGCAGCTGGCAGAGACTGATTTTTCAGTTCTTCGAAAATATTTTGGTTTTTCAGTTTTTCGAACACATTTTGCAATCTGTCAACTTCGTCGATACTTACGGTCGTATTAAGATCAACTGAGGTTTGTGAATTATGTTCTTTTCTTAAAATACCATCTACAAAGTGTTCAGGACGATTAACTTTACTTTCTTTTTCATTTTCTGAAATCTCACTTGCTTTAATAGAACTATTTTCAAACAATTGATTAACATTATTTTCATCTGATTTATTTGATTCTTTATTTGCATCTAATAAACTTAATTTTGTATCATCGTTATCATTACTAATGTCCTTAGCACCAACTTTAACATCAAACCTATCATCACTGTTTTCCTCTAAACACTGAGAGTAATTGGTTATCTCATCCTTACTGTTTGTAAAATTATCAGAATTTGTAATGTTATCTGTTGTGTTATATTTGTTATCAAATTCGGTTTGGTGGTTGTTATCAGTTATAGATTTCTTGAAACTCTTATCAGTAGATTTATCAGTGTTTTTTAAACAACATATCTGGTGATTGTTGGCATCTTTTTCGATGTTACATTCGCAAATGTTGCTAACATTCTCAATTAAATCACATTTTTCATTATTTTTACAGTTTAAATCAATTTGATCGTTTGTATCATTAATATTGTAATCTTGTTTGACATTTTTATCATTATTTGTTAATTCCTCTTTTTCCAACAAAATTATATCGGTGTTAATGTCTGTTGAAATATTTGGATTTATTTCACTAGATTGTTCTTTTCCTGAAAGGTCCACCAACACAGACTCATTGTTTGAGATTGATGTGTGATTTAATTTAGTTTCCAAGGGATCATCGTCATTTATTAATGTATCATTGTCGTTTTTTAGCGTATCATCGTCGTTTTTCAACAGACCATCGTCATTTATTAATGTATCATCGTCGTTTTTCAACGGACCATTGTCGTTTTCAAGGTCGTCTGGAGAGAGGGTTCTGGTGACAGTGTATTCTCGACTGACGTGAGTTTCTTCGTCCGTTTCTGATTCACTCACCGCTGTTGAGTCTCCTTCAGAGTTCAGTTGGTCGGTTTCAGACACCCTCAGAGAGTTGAAATCTCCCTCGGCTCCCGAGTCTGCTTCGTCGTTGTTTTCAGGGCTGGCGTTGAGGTTGTCCTCGTTAGCGTCGCACTTCGACACGTCGTAGCTCTGTGAGACGTGGGTCTCTTCGTCAGTGTCGTCGCTGACACTGGCGTCACTGCAGGACTTGACACTGGCGTCACTGCAGGACTTGACACTGGCGTCAATTGGGTCGGCGATCAGCTGAACTGGCGCAGCAATTAAGCCTACGACTTGGTGTGTAGGAGAGCTGGACAGATCGGCCGCAGGCGAGATCATTCTCTGCGATGCGTTGAAGTCGCTGGCTGAAGTTGTTTTGCAATCGGAATTCTCCATTTTTCTGGATTGGGACACTGTTGCTGAATGGTCTGACGATTTCAATGCCTTCGATTTGTTATCGGAAATGACGATATTATTCAGACTATTCAAAAACGAAGCATTACTACTGCAGCTACTACTACAACTGTCTTGTGGTAAAGATTGAAATAATGGTTGGTTATATTCACTTGTATTTATTTCATTATTTTCTTTATCACTGTTTACACTTAAATCTTTATCTTCAATTGATTTATCTTTTATATTATTTTTAAAAACTTCAACACTTCCACTTTTATTTTGCACATCGTATACGCTGGTGGAAAATCCACTTGAGGAACGACTCACACCCACTTCAGACTCTGACTCAAGTAACACTGAAGACAGGTCCCGGCTGGGCGCAAGGTGCAGGTGTAAGGCAGGGGGGTTGACCAGGTATGGAGGGGCAGGTTTGGGGGTGGAGTCAGGGAATTTAGGAGGGACTTGACTATATTTCCTATTGGCATTTTCATTAAAGTTTTTATTGATATTTAGTTTTCTACTCCAATAGCTATTGGCTTCAATTTGGTCTATTTCTATCTTGGATTTTCTTATCACTGGCGTAGGTGAGAATTGATTGGTTTGACTCGAAAAGTTTTGTTGTTTTTCATCTTCTGTTTGAGTATCGGATTCTTGGTCCATTGAAGATGCATCATAATAGCTATCTTCGTCACATGATACCGGGTCTGTCTGAATGCAAACATCCCGACTGTGTTTCCTGACATTTGAAACTTCGATAGAGTTATATTGATTGTCTCTACTTAAATGGGGTGTTGGGGATTTATTTTTGTCCGTTGGGTAAGAGAGCTGAGATAAAAGACTGATTGTACTTGGCGAAACAGATCTTTCATTTACCAAATAAGAATAAAAGTCTGAATCATTTGCATTAGAAATATCGATGCCTCGAGTTTTAGTGAAGTTCTCGACTTCCGTTAAAATTCTATTTTGGTAATTTCTAAATACAGAATTATGTTTCATGAGATCGTTCATAGTTTGGTCATGGCAAGACAGTTCGTCGAAAGATCTTTCGGCTGAACTACGAGCTGATATTCCTCTTAGAAATTTATTGTGATCAGAAAAAATAACTTCTCCTTTGCCAGTTTTTTTGCCTGAATTGAAAGCACCCATTAACGCTGCCTGCAGTGCCTGTGCTTCTGCCTGCACTGCCTCTGTTTGCTGCAACATGGCCTGAAGTTCTTTGGGGTCTAGGGAGTTCATGTTGGGTATTGTAGGGTATTGTAGGGAGTTCATGTTGGGTATTGTGGCATCGTGGGGAGGCGTGTGACACGGGACAGGCGTTACTGAATCTTCAAAGGATAGTTCAAACTCCTGTGTTTCCGTTGTGTTTCTCACCGCAGGTACATCGGGAGATGGGACTCGCAGTGACAAGTGCAAGGACGAATCGGTTACTGATTCAGTGACATCACTTGCACAATCTGAATCACTTAGATACTCACCTTCTGTCATACAGGCGGCGTCAACTTTGACGATTTTCTGTTTATTTTGTACTTTGTTTGGGCAATCCCAATCATTCTCGTCCATGTCCTTAGCATTAATTATGGGTTTGGCGAGCATGTTGATTCCTCTCAACGGCGAATGGCATCTGTCAGAGTCCAAAGAGGAGTTGAACTCAGAATCTTTGGAAGAATCCGAGCTGATGAATACCAACTTGTAATCATCGCCTTCTGGGTTTATCTTTTCAGAATCGAGAACAATGTCGGAGGAAGAATGATCTGAAGAGTGCAAATATGAAGCCCGGTCGTCATACTCCAACCGGGAGGTTCCGGTGTCACTCGTGTCACTCTGGGAACTTACATTTTTTGAGGATGGTTTGCTTTTGCCGTTCAAGAAATGATCGGGACTCTCAATCCGCTCATTGAAAATCCCTGGCAACACCTTAGACAATTCTTGTGTCCGGGAATTGCTTCGACTGATGTTTTGGGAATTCAGGTTGATGGTGTTCAGGTAGTATTTGTTTTCCTGCCGATTGGAGAACGACTTGCTGTTTTCCAGCGCAGACACACTAGGCTTAATCGGATCGGATTTTCTCTGAAGAGGCTTTGGTATCTCAATTTTCTTGGGCGCCATGTTCATTATGGTCTGCTGAATGCCTTTCTCCCACTCCATCACGTACCGGGCCACACTGCCCCCCTCTCCATCGGGGGGAGGGAACTCAGCGTCGTAGCTGCCCGATCTCGATACTTGGAAGGATTTGGTTCGCCTGATGGCGGCGGGGTTGTGAAATGATTTTCTGGGGCGACCGGTGGTGGCGAATCCTGAAAAAATGACGGACGTTAAATAAAATAAAAGTTATCTAATAATGTTATCAATTTATTGTTTACAGAAAATTGAATAGATATCAAAATAACGTCATTGAGTATAAAAGAATATTCATGATGACAAATAATAAACTAATATTTAAATATTTATTTCAAAGAAAGTAAACAAAACATTGACATATAATAAACAATAGCTTATGTTAGATAAGCAATCATTATAATTTTGTTTATTCAATACAATATAAACAAAAATTAAAAGTGACAATATAAACATAAGTTTCATAATATTGAACAAATTAAATAATTTTAATATTCTGAATACTTTTAATAACTATTAATGATGAGCAAATACATTTTAAATAGTTATCAAGGGAAATAATTTTAATTATATCAACAAATCAATACTAAAAGAAATATATTTACCTTAAATCTCCAATGGATGCTTATTCAAGAAGAACTATGCCAGGTGGCCCACACATGCCAAAGCTATAGGCCTACGAAGCATGCCACATGAATGTTAGTTGAAGAGAGCTATAATTAATAAAATGCCATGCACACATTCAACGCATGCTTGTTAGTCTAATTCATGCACATAAGAGTAAAATTATCTTAAAAAAAATTGTGAAAACAAATTATTATATACAGTATATCTAAGACAAAACATTTTGTTTG
>JARUHE010329101.1:0-10994 GCA_031471125.1 Archaeomysis grebnitzkii | reverse complement strand
AGTAAGGAAAAAGTAAGGAAAATATCGAGAACATTTGGTGTTGGTAAAAAGTAAGGAAAAAGTAAGGAAAATATCGAGAACATTTGGTGTTGGTAAAAAGTAAGGAAAAAGTAAGGAAAATATCGAGAACATTTGGTGTTGGTAAAAAGTAAGGAAAAAGTAAGGAAAATATCGAAAACATTTGGTGTTGGTAAAAAGTAAGGAAAATGCCGAGAACATTTGGTGTTGGTAAAAAGTAAGGAAAAAGTAAGGAAAATGCCGAGAACATTTGGTGTTGGTAAATAGTAAGGAAACAGTTGCTTAAGCCTAGATGGAACATTCACATATTGACATATCTCTTCAAAATAATTCATCGCGTGACATCTTTACTTTAACTATACTTTATTTTTATCTTTTTTTATCTTTTATTTATCAATACTTATTTATTATTTATTTATCTTTATTTATTGGTTTTATCTTATTTATTTTGTATTTGTCTACACTTGTTAGGTTTATCTTTTTTATATTTTATCTTTTTAAATTCATTAAGTTTTGTTATTTTTGTATTCATCTACACTTGTTAGGTTTATCTTTTTTGTTTGTTATTTATTTATATTTATTAGTTTTAATTATGTTTATTTTCTATTTATCTACACTTGTTAGGATTAACTTTTGTTTTTAATTTATTTATACTTAATAGTTTTGTATTTTTTATTGTTTATTTATCTACACTTATTAGGTTTATCTTTTTATTTATAATTTATTTATATTTATTAGTTTTATCTTTCTTTGGTTTTTATATATCTACACTTGTTAGGTTTATCTTTTTTGTTATTATTTTATTTATATTTATTAATTGTATCTTTTTATGTTTTTTATTTATCTACACTTGTTAATCCTTATCTTTTTATTTTTTTTATTTATATGTATTAGTTTTATCATTTATTTTTAATTTATCTAAACTTGTTAGGTAAATTGTTTGTGTTTTTAATTTATTTATATTTATTAGTTGTGTCTCCTTTTATTTTGTATTTACCTACACTTCTTAGGATTATCTTTTTGTTTTTAATTTACTTATACTTATTATTTTTATTTCATTTTAGTTTGTGCCTATCTACACTTGCTAGGTTTATCTTTTTTGTTTTTAATTTGTTTATAATTATTAAGTTCATTGTTTTTTAATGTACTATGTTCATCATGTCACAATAAATATATAGCTTGTAATAGTTGTGATAATGTGCTTTTGTATGTTCATAATGAAATAAGTATGTTCACTTTAATTAGAAATTTTTGTTTATTTAATTATAACTTTAAACAAATGAAAATAAGAGCACAAAACGTATTTTACATCACGTTAAAATATGATCATATTTCAGTATATTTGTCTTTATATTTTCTTTATTAGGTATACTTGCATTGCTATAAGTCACATAAATGATTGAAACGCCCCTAGTGAAGTATTTGTATATATTAAATTTAGAAGAAACATAAAGCTCATAAATCGCAGAAACTGTTTCTAAAAATATTTCAGCTTTTTTTATAAAAGTGTTCGGTTCAATCTTAGAATTTTACTATATGTATTTATTACTTGTTTATTCAAACATATATTAAAATAGAACATTTTAAATACACATATTTATTTGCTAAATATATATAAATAAATGTTGGATATTGCATTAAGGTATATGTGACACTTCTCTAAGCTCTGCCAATACAGTATACTATGTTAGATTTGGGGTTTTTGTGCATTATGTATCACCTAAAATATATCAAGTTACACATACGACCGAATTTAATGTCTTTTTTTGTTCAGTTTTTATTAAGATTTGTAAAATAAATACAAAAATTGTGTAATCGTTCGAAGTGAACAAATGTTTTAATAAAATTGTATGTCCCTTGATGATTGTATGTAAAATTGTATAAACATTTAAACCTTATGGCAATGTGAACATATTGAAACGTTATATTTATCTATTAATTAATATGGTACATAGGCATAACCTTTAGAATGAATAATAATAACTTTTTGTTTTTTATTTTATTTTTATTTTACGTAGAAACACACCTGGCTACTCGGGGGGCACTCGTGGACTGGAAATCAAACTGAGGGGAGGGGGTGTGAGATGAGGGTTGTATATTTCTAATGGATGATCTGAGGCGTTATGAAATTGGTGTAGATTTGTTGTGGGAGTTTAATAATGGAGTTATATTATCATGGATATTTCAAACTGAGTGAAATATATACTTATTTCATTTATGTTATTTGTTTATTTAATTTACACTAGTTTTAAGAAGAAACAGAATAATTTAGAACATAAAAAAGTAAAAGAAATCCTATTAAACTTTTAGGTGATATGATTGTTTTACTTCGGTGAGGTTGGCATTGTTTTTGTGTGGGTGAGGTATCAGTTATTGTGTGAATAGCCAGGTGTGTTTGTCCGTAAAATAAAGAATAATAAAAACTAAAAAGTTATTGTTACTCATTCTAAAGGTTAATCCATGTCTATGTATCTTCATATAACAGATACATATAACTTATGCATATATACATATTACTGCAGGCTAGTTCCAAAACTTTTAAAGAGCTACCAGCTCACAATGTATAGCTATGTTATGCATTTATTTTCTGTAAGAATCGAAAAACATTCGATGAAAAATTTCATCAGTTTTTAATATAAATAATTGTTAAGCTTTATAAACAAACAATGAACTTTATTTATTTAGTTGCATATCAGTATAATACTACTCTGCAGAACATTGTATGTGATTCGTATACGATTTTAACGGATTTTCTATGATTTTGTTACTAATTATTCATATTCTGATATGAATTATCAATTATAATTTCTTAGTTTCTTCCATTCTTAGGATTGAAATTCTCGCAATCAACGATTGTATACAAAAAATTCTCAGTATTTGCTTTAAAGCACACGATTCTTAATAAAAATTTCAAATGCAATTGTATACGTATGCAATACAGTTATATACAACCTTGTACAAAAGTCGTATTCAATTTAGCACGATGGATGTCCAATGTTCTCCACAAACGTTTTCAATGGAGTTTTACATAATTTTTATGCGCAGGGTTCCTACAAGAACTGTCAAAGAAACCTTTGTTTATGATCTAGTACGATCCAACAATTAGATCGGTAATAGCGCAAGTGCGATAAACTCTATGATATTTGAATGTGGGCTACCTCACTTGTGCTATCGTCAATCCATTGAATGCTAGCAAAGATTTGTACTCACCTCCATGCATGAGAAGTGTAGCCAGTTGGACATTTGTCTCGGCACATAAGACATGCTTGGCCTTCGTCCACCTCTTGAATCAACACTCCCTGAAAATAAAAAATATGTTTAAAACTTTAAATAATTTAAAAAAAAACTAATACTTAAAACAAATATGCTTATAGCTTTAAAACAAAAACAAATAAAACTTCAAAAGAAATTAAAATATATTTAAGACTATAAAAATTTGTTTAAAACTTATAAAAAAAATTATAAATATTTAGGAATTTGAAAAATATGCTTAAAACTTTCAAAGAAATACAAATTGCCTTAAACTTCGTAAAACACGAATTTAAAGAGTGAAATTGATGAACCGCTCGGCATGGAATTATTTCATTTTCGGTCTGACCTAATTTGTTGAGAAAAAATCATACACAACAGTTATAATTTGTTTATACAAATTAGGAAACAACTTTAAATTGAACAGCAAAACTGAAAAAATTGTTTATTAAAAAACTTTGATCAAACTTAAAATAGCAAATGTTAAAACTATTTACAAACATCATGAAACATATTTTTGCTGTTGATACACAATATTTTCTAAAATATAAATAAATTTATTTCAACATGTTTATATTCAAGTTAATAGCTAAACAAAATCACAAAACTGAAAAAAAATTGAAATTAAGGAAGTCTATATTTTTACAGCTTATTTTCTGTTAGTATTAAAGAAAATCTCAACTTAGCTATAACTATGACATTTGTTTCATTCATAAATACTCCCACAAACAAATTTCAACAAACATAAAATCTTTTTTATAAAGTGCTATTGGTTAGTTAATCAGACAAAGCCAACTGTTTGTCAAAAGTGAATGTGTGTTTTCATATATGTATTTTTTATCTTTTTTATCTTGTAGATTTAACTGTCATAGATAATGCTGAATCACTTTTTCTGGAGTACCTATATTGTAAAACAACTTTATTTTATACATTTTTAAAGATTAAAAAGAAATAACAACACATTTCAAGGATTTAACAGTTACCGCTTGAGTTCATATAAACATACATACGCACGTACAGACATAATAATTAATAATATAATAATAATATTTAATTTACAAGATAGTATTTCTTATTTTTTGTTTGTCATAGCAGTTGTTACTATTACAATTATTATCTATATCATTATTACTATATTAGTTATATTGTTTATAGCATCATTAGTGTTATTCCCACCGCCATTGTTAATAACTATTTTAACAAAATCATTACTATTATTGTTGTCATCAAAAATGTTTTTTATTATATGTGTTTCAATATAACTAGATAATTAAGATTTGCTTGATATGTAATAGTGTGTATAAGATTTCTTACAAATTTGGGAGCTGGTTAAACTTTAAGCAAAATTAGCATTTATCCTAAACAGAAGAAATTTGAAAGTAATTTATTGTTAAACGTTTTCAAATAGTTTACTTTTCAAAAATGTAATCAATAATTACATATATTTATGACTTCCCCTTATTTTGTTTACACTTTTCTAAATGCTACCAAAATGGCGGTTGAACATTTGTGATATCCTATACAGGATATGATAATAAAACATATTGTAGACAAAAATATAAATTATATTGTTGTTCATTGGTAAATATAAGAAATACTGTAATGTTAACGTGCATCTGTTGTATGTTATAGTATCGTTATAATAAAGCGTTCACGTTAATTAGTAAACATAAGAAACACTATAATTTAAGTACCTAAAACAAAACAAACTTTTTAAATAGAATTGCAAGTACAGGCGATCCTCATTTCAACGTTCATGCGCTGTATGTTATAGTATTGTTATAGTAAAGCGTCCACGTACATATAAAATGTTGTGATTGAAGAGGTGAGTATGAAAAAAATAATTGTTTCTCCAAAAATGTAACGTAAGCAAAACCAATATTAGCAGAACGAATACACAATTGAAAGAAAAAGTAATTGTATATGTAACAATTCTTGGTGTAAAATGTTAGTATCGTTAATCCAAGTTACTGTACATAAACCGAGGCGTGTTTGTTGTTAATGTGGAATGTGTTTTGCATAATAACACAAAGGGCTACATATTCAAAGTATACAAGCCACAGTCCAGCCGAAGATCTAGAACTTCATCTTTCATAAAAGACTAATCAATACCTGGAATTCACTAGATGATATAATAGTAGAGGTAGGCATTTCATCGTGTATTACTGACCCTTTTAAGTTGAACAACTTCATCATGCAACAGCTTATAAACTATTAACCAGCGCATTCAGCTTAGACGTTTTTCATCATTAGGAATGACATTCTCCCGGTAAAATAATTTTTCAACCTGCTGTTTACAATTTTAATCGCATATTGCACTAAAACACCATGGATAAAACTAACGCTATAGACTTCTTCTAGCTTATAAAAGTTTATTGCAACTAACTTTTCGCTCTCGCTGTTTCCATAATGTTTACCTTATGAGTCTATCACAAATATCTTACCATCTTCAAATTTGAAATTATTAATGGTATGTTCACCCATGCATACTACCTGCCCTCAAGTTCTATACAACGTGCTATTCTTTCAATATTTGACAAAAATATATTATAATTAAGACATAATACTTTCCACAATATAATGGTTTTTCTAACTACCTGGGTAACAAAACATTGTATAGTGTTTGCCGGTGATTAATACAATGTGTCAGCAATAAACTTGCATTTTCCATTTTCTTCTTTTACCATTGACAATAAATGTTATAGATCTTAAGATTTCTCTTTTTATAAATTTCTATTGTATATAATCCATGGTTTTATTAGTTGTCTTTGTTGTCATTTTTAAAGGTTTGGACTTTATGATTTATCTTTCTATGAAGTTGTATTGCACATGATCCATGGTTTGGTTAGTTGTTTTTGTTGTCGTTCTAAGCGGTTTAAAACACCCATCTTTAACTAGGCGTGCATACTAATAGTATTGGATCTTAAATTCCCTTTTTTTATAAATCACTGGTTTATGCTGTTATATCATCTTGTCACTTCCGTTGATTATCCCAGTATAATAAAATACAGTTAAAAATGGTTAAACATAACAATAACATAGATGAATGGATCTTCCAATCAAGATACCTTACCTCCAAATTTTTCTTACTTTCCTGATCTACTTTTTTGTCTTTGGGAATCGACTCATTCAATTGTTTGATTTTAATTTCATTTTGTGCCTCGATGATATCTGTTGTTCTGACTACTGTTACAGTTTGTCGTCTTCTTGGAACCTCCGCTATTTGCTCCAATGTGTATTCTCCTGGCTGAGACACTCTTCGGTTTATAGCCTTTTTCGATTTGAACGAATTTTTATTCATTTTCGCTCTGTTTTATATGTTTACATGTTTATTTATTTTGAACTAATGTGTTTGTTATCTAATTAAAGTTAATAATTAAGCAATAAATATTTAATGTAATGAATATGCATTAAACCATTGTTAAAGCACACTCATAAACAAATATAGAGACAAACATATAACCCTACAAATACAGGAGAATGGGTTTTTCTATTTATATATAAGAATTAATTTTCGACATTCAAACATTTATTAAATTCACTGTTCATAGACAAACACAAATTGTAACACAAAACAGAGGTTCGCAAGTAACTGAACGTTAATGTTACAACGAATGTTTGTATTGACAGGAAATCACTATTTTTATCTCATGGTAATTGTTTGATAATAATTAGCTTACATTTTAATTTACATTAAATGTAAATTAATTTATGTTTCTAAAACAAATAAGAAACTATTCAATCCACGAAAAAAATAAATTTATATATACATTTCAAGATCATTTTAAAACGTAAATTCATAAATATTATAGTCAAAATAATAGTTAAGCTTTGGATGTATGAGCGTGCGTGAGTGTATGAGTGTGCGTGTGTGTGTAGGTGAATGAGTCAGTGTGTGGGTGTGTGTGTCTGTCTGTCTGTTTATTTGTTTGTTTGTTTGTTTGTTTATGTTTGTTTATTTTTGTTGGTTTTTTGTTTGGTTGTTTCTTTGGTTGTTTGTTTGTTTGTTTGTTTGTTTGTTTGTTTGTTTGTTTGTATATTTCTTTGTTTCTTTGTTTGTTTCTTTGTTTGTTTCTTTGTTTGTGTCTTTGTTTGCTTAAACTTGCGCATTCATACTTTTACTAAGTACATTATACAGGTACGTTTTTATCTTTGTTAAAAACAGTTTCAAATAAATTTGTTTAAGTACTTCGTACCCATTGCATAAATATCATCCTTAAATTTTCTAAATCTTTATAAAACATTGTATGATCGGTACATACTCAAACATATTCATACTTCAATGACACATTATAATAATGTTTAGAGTCTATGTAGTCTTACAGAAAAAGATTAAGCGAAGAAAAAGATCAAGAAGATAAAGAAAACATTTATGATCTTCACAAGAGAAAATTGAGCAAACGAACACTATGAACTTTCAAGAAAAATTCTCCAATTGTGTTGTCAAAAATTAAAAGTATGACCTTAGTGTGGCATTAATTTTAGTATCAATTGAACGATACCAAAAAAATCTTCGTACAATTCTTCAAGGTTTTCTGAATCGACTCCTTTACCTTTTAATTTAGATATAGTTTGGTAAAGAATATTTTGGTATCGTAATACAATTTGGTAAGGAAGAATTTATATCAATACCACTAATACAATTTGCAAAGACTCTACTCAGAAAGAGTAGAATTGTCAAAAAGTATACCAATCAACGCTAAAATACAGTTTTAAAATAAACATTGTTAAGATGTTGCTTAAAGCTTAAATGTGTTTTTGTTTTTGTAAAGCATTATTGTACTATAACAAATACTAGTTTTGTTTAAAGGCTGCCCTCAGGATGTCATAAAGAAAGATTAGGTCAAAGTTGAACGGAATCGGTACATTTACACAGGCATTTATTTTCAAAACTACTTGGCAAAAGGTTGAAAAGTAGTGAAGTATGAGGGAATATTATCATCGTTTAACGAAAATTATCAAAACAAAACAATACAAAAGTAGTTGCAACCTGTAATTGAAGCTTATCACTTGTGTTTCAATTTATCTTTACAATTGACAAGTGTACCAGCTGTACTGATTTTAATTGGTGTACTGGTTCCAACACGTGTTTTTGGCCACTGAAAACCATTTGAGGTACAAAGTCAGGTTAGGTTTTGTTTGGTAGGTCATGACAATGCTAATCTTTCCTTAAATACTGCAACTTATGTACAGCGTGCGACGTGACGTACCGGTTGCGTTTAACTTTCACCGAACATTTTCTTGACTCAATATTTTAGTTTTTGTTCTCAAGAACCCACAACCTATCTAAATATTCCTTAGCTCTGAAAATAAAAACAAACAATATTAAAAGTTTGTCGTTCTTTAAGGGCTGAAAATGTATTTTTTTGCACTCTGACTGTTAAAATTAAAATAGGGAAAGTATAAAAACGAAAAATGTTTTTGAAACAAATTTATAAAATGTTTGACGGAACCTTCAACTCACCGAAACCGGTTTCCTAACCGAGGACCTGACCGAAAAGCTGGTCGACCTGCCCACGCCAAGGCCGTGGAGAGGTCTACTCCCAAAGGCAGGAGCAAATCTTCCCCTCGGGGCAGAGCTCTCCAAGACGCTCATTTTCCTCTCAAGGGTTGCCACCTTCACAGCAGGGGCGGTCTGGATGCTGTGAGGGCTAAGGGGAGATATGAGACTCTTCTGGCCGAAAGGAGACAGGCTTCCTCCGATGGGCAGACCAAGGGTTTCCCTCGTGTGCAGCCCAGGAGGACTTTTCACCTCTGATGGAGAGGCTATAGGAGAACTTATTGCCCATGGCGTGGACGAGGGGTGTGGGTAGGAGTGGGTTCGGTTCAGACTTGGCGGGACGGAATAGAACCCTGTCGGAGCGCTTCCACCTGGTCTCTTGGTGTAGCTGGATCTCGGTGGAATGTTGGACATTTTGTCTCTACTGTGACCGCTTTTTTAAAATTGTTTTTTCATTCTTAACTTTCACTTCTTTTCAATTAGGAAAATAATTTTCTAAATGTAAAGGTAAAGTCATTGTTAATTATATCTTTTATGGCAAGAGAAATCTATGAGATTCAAAAAATATTTGTTATCTATTTGATATTGTATTCTAATCATAAAGGAGTTACAATTAGTTTTATTGTTATTATCAATGCTAGTTTTATTAATAATAATACTATACAATGCCAACTAAATTTTTTTCGACAGTAAGAAACAAAAGTATTTTCAGTATATGAGGTTTATATGTTTTAACTAAAACTTGATAATACATTATTTATAAATTAAACTATCTTCATTCTTATGTTGATGAATTTCCTATACAAAAAACTTACATTTATACTTATGACCATGAATTTCTACATAGATAAGAATTATTTATTTTAACTACTGTAAGTAAATATGCAAATTTCGTTCTTTAATTCATAAGAACTTACATGAACAAGTAAATAATACTTTTTATGACAACTTGATTGTTAATATTATACTGAATTTGGAAAATTTTACACCAATTTTAGCTCATTTTATTAAAAAGTAAAAGTTTAACATGTTGTTCAAAAATAACATTTTTTCTTCGAAGCAAATCAGCCATATTAGGTTCATTATTTGAAATGTGCTACAACAAAAATCATTTATATTAAATGTCATTCATTTAATTTTAAGAATACTTTTTTAAGAATACATTAATTGTAATAATATTACTTGTAATAATATTAATTATATTAACATTAATTGCAATTACATTAATTATAATAACATTAGTTGTGACAATATCAGTTGTAACAACATTATTTATACTAGCATTAATTATAAAAAAAATAATTGTAATAACACTAAATGTAACAAAATTAATTAGAATAATGTTACTACTAATTCATTTATTAATATGTTGGCTATCAATTTTAATTTAATATTTAGTTAGAAAATTAACTTTTGCTTAATTATGTTTTTTAAAACTCTTTTTTTTAAATTGAATTTGGCAAAAATTAGTTTTTATCAGATTCATTAATTAAAATATTGTAAATAATCCTGAAGGGTTGGTGCACTCTAAGTAAAGAAGAAGAATTAAAATATTTAAAATATATTTTAGTTGAATCTTTTTAAACATTAAAATTCAACTATATATAATTCACCAGGCACGAATTTTTATGTTTTTTAAAGAAAGCCAAATTCTATCCTAGCTAACTATCCTATTCTCACAGAACTAACAGCGATGACCTAAAAGGTAAAGTTCCACACCCTATTAATGGCTGCTGTAAGCCCCGCCTACAAGCAATTTGACCTAAGCCACGCCCCATAAATGTATTTATACATGGTTTACGGCGATACTTTTCAGCAGTTTTTACAAAAATTTGAAAAGAAATACTATTATGAAAATAAAATATTCTTTAATTTATGCTGAGAAAAAACTTTATCATTAACTATTTTAATAATTTAAAACATAAAGAAACCATTATACTTGTAAGGTTTATTGCTTTTTCCCCTGTGCTCTCCTTCAAGTAAATGGTCAACCCCTTATATTTTTTATTGATTTTCACTCTTATTCTTCCTTTTTTATACTCATTACTTAGAATCATTCGACCAAAACTATCACATTAGCAATTGTGTGAGTTAGAGCATTTTACTGTTTTTCAAACATTTTTATATTTTTGGGTAACTAATTTATTGGATCTATATTTATATTTATATTTATATTTATATTTATATTTATATTTATATTTATATTTATATTTATATTTATATTTAT
>JARUHE010329090.1:0-10995 GCA_031471125.1 Archaeomysis grebnitzkii | reverse complement strand
GATTACCACTGGGTTGATGTTAATTGTTACCGTCCTGAAACGCTCGAAAATCATATATTCAGATTTGTTAATATTTAGGGTTAATTTGTTTGCCACAAGCCACTTGTGCACATTTACAAGCTCTACGTTTACACAGTCAATTAAATCATGAATATTAGTATCAGACTTATATAAACATGTATCATCTGCAAATAATATTGGCTTTAAATTTACTAATGAATTAACTATGTCATTAATATAAATACTAAATAGTTGAGGACCTAATATAGACCCTTGTGGTATAGAAATGGACAATTTAAGTTTTGAAGAAGCCTGCTTATTATAGCAGACATATTGTTCCCTATCACTCAGATAACTCGTAAACCAAGCTAATGTGTTTCCGCGTACTCCAATGTTTTCCAACTTATGCAATAAAATTTCATGGTTAACTGTTTCAAATGCCTTAGTCAAATCCAGAAATATGGCCAATGTAAATTTTTTATTATCTAGAGATTGTAATACGTGATCAGTCAATGACAATATAGCTGATGTGGTAGATCTTCCCTGTCTAAAACCATGTTGACAACCAGTTAAAACATTGTTTACGTCTAGATGTTTCGTCAACTGAATGCTAACTATTCTCTCCAATATCTTACTAAATATTGGCAACACCGATATCGGTCTATAATTAGTGAAATCAGCTTTGCTTCCTTTTTTATAAATTGGTAAAACCTTAGCTATCTTTAGTTTAGACGGAAAAACCCCACCAGCCAAAGATCGGTTACATATATGTCTTAGTGGCAACTGGATCGCTCCAATAACACTTTTGACTACTTTACCTGGAACATCGTCCACACCCGGAGAAACATCTCCCAACCCACTCACCACACCCAACAGTTCTTCCTCAGTCACGCTACTAAATTCAAACCTATCTTCGACAGGTCGAGCCAAGTAATCCTTGAAGCTAATATGGTCGTCTTGAACAATTGAATCCGACAAAAGCTTACCAACCGAAGCATAATGCTTATTGAATAAATGTGCAATAACTTTTCCATCCTTCACTAAATCGTTGTCAACATTAAATTCTGCATTTTGTAACTGCGAAACACTAGACTTCTGCAATAAACCACTTACTAATTGCCAAGTCTTTTTACTGTTTCCACTACTTTCATTTAATTTAGCTTTATAATAATTACATTTGCTTTGACATATTAATTTATTTACTCTATTTCTAACGCGTCTATATTCTGGACCATAAACTAAAGGTTGTTTTGCGAACTTTTTCTGTAGACGGTGGCGTTCCTTAATGAATACTTTTATTTCCTGTGTTATATAAGGTTTCGATTTTTTATTATGATTAATCTTTTTATTTAAAACAGGAAAATTTTTGTTAAACAATGATAAGAATATCAATTCGAAGTTATTAAATGATACCTCAGGATTGTCTGCATCCGTCACCAAATTCCAAACTGCAGATTCCAAGTAACTTTTGAAATTAGACACATTACACAAAGTGAGAAAATATCCTTTTATCAAAAATTCACCTTAGAGACTATTTATGTGTACTTCATTTCCAATCCATGGGTGCATAAATAAAAACAAAATATGAAAAAAAAAGTTAATTTGATGAAAAAATTTAGATAAAAAGTGATAAAATAAAATAATAATACCTAGTAATATATTAAAACCAATAACCATGCCTATATGAAAAGAAATAATAATAGTTTAGATGATATATAAGCATTCAAGTCATTGTCTAACGCCAACGACAACGAGGACGACATCGGAATTGCTACGCCTATGTAGAGCTTCGCTATGCACACTCGACAATAATCATTATTGATTGTAAAAAATTTTTTACATCTGACATAAATTAAGGGTTAGATCTACTCACGTGAGAACAGGTTAGGTTTAGTCTACGTAAATTCACAAAATAGTATTCTAACCATGTCTAAAAAATTAAATTGCCAAACCGTTAAACTTCCCAGGTGTGTAACTTGTGCTATTGTTAATCAATATAATAATCAGATCTACAATAGCACAAGTGAAGCAACCCACATTCCAACAACATTGAATTTACCTCGCCTGTGCTATTGGATCTACAATAGCACACATGAAGCAACCCACATTCAAACAACATAGAACTTACCTCACTTTTGCTATTGAATCCACAAGAGCACAAGTGAAACAACCTACATTCA
This sequence comes from Archaeomysis grebnitzkii, assembly GCA_031471125.1. Classification (NCBI taxonomy): domain Eukaryota; kingdom Metazoa; phylum Arthropoda; class Malacostraca; order Mysida; family Mysidae; genus Archaeomysis; species Archaeomysis grebnitzkii. Next base: position 8,815 of record JARUHE010329090.1, on the reverse strand, counting down.
AACAACATAGAGCTTACCTCACTTGTGCTATTGGATCTACAATAGCACAAGTGAAGCAACTTACATTCAAACAACATAGAGCTTACCTCACTTGTGCTATCTCCCAGATATGCAGCTGTAACTCAACAAGACATGACCTCGCTGCCTGTATCTCCTCTTTCCGAGGTATGACGTCATCACAAGGTATGACGTCATCACAAGCAATGGCAGTCAACTATACATTCCAAATCCAAGATCACTTCCGGTTCAACTGCAACTACAACGAATCCATGTTTTGTGAATCAAAAGCTATATATTGCGTCGTCACTCTCGACAACGACGACGTCTTTTGTAGTGTTCGATCAAGGTTTAGTCTGATAGTGGAAACGGAGGAGTGTGATTTGGTGAGCTTTGAGTATAATTGCGCCTATTTCATCTTATGTAACACCAGTGGTACATAAGTTTAATGTAACACCAGTGATACATAAATCTGTTGCTCATTATATCTTATGTAACACCAGTGATACAAAATTATTTAGTAAATTTATACAGAAAATTATTGCTTGTAAAATGTATTAAAAACATAAATTAACTCAATTTATCCGTAACCAATGTGTTAATCCACTACTGACTACAACCAATGTGTTAAGTCACTAGAGACCACAACCAATGTGTTAAGTCACTAGAGACCACAACCAATGTGTTAAGTCACTAGAGAACTCAACTATCTTATTTATCATCAGGGCAATGACGTGGCAGAGATACTTTCTCCAACAAAAAAGGAAACATCAAATGTTTTTGAAAATAGTGAAAAACGAAAATCTTTATACAATGCTGTAAGTTTTTGTTTTGTTTTTTATAAGTTTACATTTTTTCCATAATTTCACGCTATCGGAAACTATCGCAAGTTGTTTGAAATTATCTCACATTATCGGAATCTATCGCAAGCTATTTGAAATTATCTCGCATTATATTATCGGAAACTATCGCAAGCTATTTGAAATTAGCTCACGCTATCTGAAACTATCGCAAGCTATTTGAAATTATCTCACATTATATTATCGGAAACTATCACAAGCTATTTGAAATTATCTCACGCTATCGGACACTATCGCAAGCTATTAAAAATTATCGGAAGCTATCGCAAGCTATTTTAAATTATCTCACTCAATCTGAAACTATCACAAGCTTTTTAAAATTATCTCACATTATCGCGAGTTATTGCAAGCTATTTGAAATTATCTCACGCTATCTAAAACTATCGCAAGCCAATTGAAATTATCTTAGGTTATCGCAAACTATAGCAAGCTAATTGAAATTATCTAACGCTATCTAAATCTAAAGCAAGCCGGTTGAAATTATCTCATGCTATCGCAAATTATCTCTCGCTATTGGAAATTATCGCAAGTTATTTGAAAGTATTTCACACTATTGGAAACCATCACAAGCTTTTCAAAATTACCTCATGCTATCAGTAGTTATCGCAAGCTATTTGAAATTATCTCATGTTATTGGAAACTATCGCAAGCTGTTCGAAATTATCTCATGCTATTGGAAGTTATCACAAACTTTTTGAAACCTGGTTGAAACTGTCTCATGCTATCTGAAACTATTGTAGGCTATTTTTAATTATCTCATGCTATCAGAAGTTATCACAAACTTTTTGAAATTATCTCACGCTATCTGAAACTATCGCAAGCTATTTGAAATGATCTTACGCTATTGGAAACTATCGCAAGTTTTTTGAGATTATCTCACGCTATCTGAAACTATTGCAAGCTATTTGAGATTATCTCATGTTATCGCAAATTATTGCAAGTTATTTGAAACTATCTCACTCTATCTGAAACTATCGCAAGTTATTTGAAATTATCTTAAGCTATCGTAAACTATCGCAATTTGTTTGAAATTATCTCACGCTATCGGAAACTATCGCAATCCACTTGAAATTATGTCACGCTATCCGGAGCTATCGCAAGCTATTTGAAACGATCTCACATTATCGCAAACTATTGCAAGCTATTTTAAATTATCTTACGCTATCTGGAACTTTTGCAAGCTATTTGAAATTATCTCACACTATCTGAAACTATCGCAAGCTAATTGAAAAGTATCTTAGGTTATCTTAAACTATATCAAGCTATTTGACATTATCTCATGTTCTCCAAAACTATCACAAGCTGTTTGAAATTGTCTAACGCTATTACAAATTATCACATTATTTGAAACTATCTCATGCTATCGCAAATTATCTCATGTATCAGAAATGGTTGCAAGTTATTTGAGATTATCTCACACTATCGGAAAATATTGCAAACTATTTTAAATTATCTTATGCTATCGGAAGTTATCACAAGCTATTTGAAATTATCTCACGCTATCGGAAACTATCGAAAGCTGTTTGAAATTATCCTATGATATCGGAAACTATTGCAAGCTGTTTGAAACTATCTCATGCTATCGGTGATTATCGAAAGCTGTTAGAAGTTATCTCACGCTATTGGAAACTATCGCAAGCTACTTAAAATTATCTAATGCTATCGGAAGTTATCGCAAGATATTTGAAATTATCACACGCTATCGGAAACTATCGCAAGCTGTTTGAAATTATCTCATGCTATCGGAAACTATCGCAAGCTGTTTGAAATTATATCATGCTATCAGAAGTTATAGCAAGTTATTTGAAATTTTCTTATGCTATGGGAAATTATTGCAAGCTATTTTAAACTATCTCATGCTATCGGAAGTTATCGCAAGATATTTGAAATTATCTCATGCTATCGGAAATTATTGCAAGCTATTTAAAACTACCTCATGTTATCGGAAGTTATCTCAAATTTAATAAAATTATCTCGAAAACAAAAATAAAAATTTAAATTTAATTTAGTTACTTACTAAAATTGTGTTTTTGACCAAACTTGATTTGATTTAAAATCACTTTTCTTGATTGAAATCACATTGACACAACGTTATCAAATTTTAATTGGATAAATTTTTCTTGATTCAATCAAAATTGTATAATATTGTGTCAATGTGATTTAAATCAAGGAATGTTTGGTTGAGAACGTAATGTAAAATATTATATTTTAAATTCGAAACTAAAAGTTCGAAACATCAATATGACTAATTTTACTAACTTTCATGCCTAAGATAGTCAAAAATTATTAAATTTTATGACAATTAACTCACTTATGCTATTGACAATCCATATAAACCTGCTAAATAGATTTTAATCTCATTATGGAACTTCATTTACATCGTCCAGACCAACCAGGAAATTTTGCGAGCTTACCCCAGCTTGAAAGAAGCGTCATATGTCTGCTGTTTACCCTTGGGGTACATCATTTGATGTAGGTAGTATAATTAAAATTGATAGGTGAAGCGGGGAAGACCCTTGATATAAAATCCATAACTATTAGCATAGTTCTTATTATTATTCTTATTCTTTTTATTATGAAAAACCAACAAAAGAAATAATAACAAATCTTCACCCAGATATGTAACTGTGCCTTCGTTTCTTTGTCCCTCGCTGATTGTCTGAAGTGGTTCGAAGGCCAAGACTCGTCAGGAGCTATACAACAGAACGGCACCCTGACGACGATCACCAATTCCCTGACGATGGAATGCGTTGCCAAGGTTACGCCGGACTGCAGCAACACCGACATTGAGTGCGACGTCAAAGAGGCCATGGAGAAGCTGTTCTGTCCCTTCCAGGGTTACGCCTTCGCCGCCCGCTCCACTGGTGTCACTTGCCACCTGGTATGTAGAATGAGGCCTCACTTGCCACCTGGTATGTAGAATGAGGCCTCACTTTATATTCAGTTTACAGATTTAAAAAAAAAAATGTTTTTTGTTTCTGATAAATTATTTGCAAATGTTTTTTAATAATTGTTTTAAGATGTTAAAAGTATTTTTATTTTTATAATTCATTTTAAACTTTTTTATTTTTTAAAGTTCCGAATTTGAAAAAAAAATTGCAGGGTGACACTGGAGCCACATCTTTGAGTTATCTTTTTTCTGCTCACGAAAAAAACGAACTTTCAGAGGTATGTTGGTTGCGGTCGTTAACTTCAAGGTTCTTATAATTTCTTTAAGATTCTTCAAGATTCATTAAAATTCTTAAATATTTTTCAAGATTTTTAAAGATTCTTTGAAGATTGTTTAAGATAAATTTATTCATTTATTTGTTTATTATTTGTTTATGTACTTATTTTTTTATGTATGTATGTATGTATGCAGTGCGTCAAAAGGGTCTTAAAAAGGTTTAGAGAACATTTTCAAAATCTCCTGGAGAACAATTTTCCTTTCATCATTTTTAATAAAAGTCATTTAAATCAGTACTAGTACTCTTCCATGCAAAACTATGAATTATTTACACTAACAATGGCTTTTATTTTGAAAAAAGAAACATAATTCAATTAAATTTATTTATTTTTAAAGAGAAATAGTCCTATGAAAATCTGCCTGGAGAACATCCATGGAAAATGAATTTTTGGAGAATGAAATAAAATGTCCCCGTTTGACGCACTGGGTCACGATAATGCTAAACTTTCCTTGAATACTGCCGTTTTTTTACAGCGTGCAACTGTTCTGGACTTTGACCATTAATTGTATTCAAATCCAATTCACAATGCCAAAATCATGAATTTCGAAAAACACTGTTGTCATCTAGTTTGGGGAGTGCTTCTAGAGATTCATCAAAACTAAAAATATACCAAAAATTAATATTTTCTTTGAAATATAAAAACAGATTTTGGCACCCTGCTGAAAAAGCATTTTGTGGCACCCTGCCCTTAGGTTCCATAACTGTTTTAGACAAGATATCTTTATCTTTCATAACATATTCATGACAAAATGTTAAACTTACATTAAATGGAGGAAGTTGACCATCTTTACTTCTGTCAAGCTCTTTAATTAACTCTAAGGCTTTATCGCCAAACATTTTTTAGAATTTCGCGGATATTTTTCAAAGATAAGTTTGAAATCCACAACTTTCGTTCTGTAAAGATTATCCGTTTTCTCGATATATCATGGATGGTCGTTGTGAACTCGAATGACATACGTTGCACCAAGTTTGACCACAACCCCCACTGAGCTTCAGAGCGTAAATATAACGCTGTTTTCGTGATACTGGGTGCCTCCAATTTTTAAAAGAAACCTTCATAAACCCTTGAACATTTATTTTCGCACCAATTAGTGAAAAATAAAAGTTTTTTAGGATATCAAAACATATATAAAATTGCTAAAACAACAATGAAATATCAGATAAGTGAGGTTCTGAAAGGTGCCTCCAATTTGGAAAAATTTTCTGATTGACGCCCTGCTGAGCTCTATTAGAGATCAGTGCAACTATCATGACATAACAAGAACACACTCAATTACATCAATATGCATATATAGCTAGGCTATGTTACATGCTAAAATAATTTGTGATCTGTCTAGGTTGTTAAATTTAAAGACTCATTGAGTTAGCACTTTCTACGTACATTTTCCGTTAAAGAAAAAGTGTTTTTTGTGTTCTTAAGAGAAACAAGACTGTTCTATTGTTCAAACTAAGGGTTTCAGTTTTTATTTGACACTGATACCTATACCAACGCCGACTCTATTACAGGCCTCTTACTTAATTGCCATGAATTTTTGACCATTACAAAAAAAACAGAAACACAACTGGTAGTATAGATACCAAGTACAATCGTGTTATCGACCTAATTTTTCTTCATCTCTGATCAACTTTGTTTATCATAGATCAACTATTTTAACATTGATCGAACGACAAGAAAGTTAATCCCGTATCAAAAAAAGATGGATCGAGAACGTATTGTGTAATAGAGATTTCGATGTGAAAGGCCTGTAGTAAAGCTGGCGTTGCCTATACCATTGAACTTCCAGTATCTTTGAGTTTAGTTTAGTATTCCTTCATACTGCATTGCAATACTGGGTTTAGTGAAGAAAGCTATACACCATGGAGATATATACCTAGTCATTTAAATGTGTATTCAACATTGATGTTTGCTTTAATTACAATGCTCATTTTGTATTGACAAATATGCTGGAACTAGAAAATATTGTTTCAACAAAGTGTATAAACCTATAATAATGTAGCTAGACATTTCCATCACACATTTACTTTATTTTTATTACACTGTTAAAAACTTAATTAGGTTACAAATTATATAAATTTATTTAAGCAAAAACAATGTTTTCTTCAAAATAGTTTTTTCTTTAACTAAATAAATAGCATGAGAAACTTATTAGGTAAACACAATTTCCTTATTGGTGTTTTTTTCGAGGGACAATTAATCAATTGATGTCATTCACTTTGTAAAAGTAAGGAGGAACGAATTCATATTGTTAATTAGCTAATGTCAACTTTTCCAATCTAAATTAATAGCTTCACTTGATCTTCAAAATCTACAACATATTGGTTCACCAATTGCAATCAAGTTTATACAGTTGTGCTCGTACATTTTCGATTTAATATAGACTTCAATGGGATAGGTTGATATATGAATGACGGGCTACAAGCAGTATTTATTCAGCACCAACCGGTTAACATACCACGAGTGGTCTTCATTCTAGGTATAACACTATCTAAAAAACAGCCACGGCAGGACTACCGAACTTAATCCTCAAGTAGGAAACTACTCATAAACCGCAAGGTTTCAATGGAAGAACATTTGACAATGTTTATTTTAATGTTGAAAAACTTTTTTGAAATATATGATGGAAAAATGAACCCTTGAGCAGGTAAAGGCCATAAGGAATGCTAAAAATTTGTATGTTTGTAAGACTCATCTGTCTACAAAATGCAACCGAGAAGTTTATCGTTGCATTTCCACTAATGTTAAAGAGTGCTATGATTAGTGGAAATATAACAATAAATTTCCTGGTTGCATTTTGTAGGCACAAACATAGAAAACTTTGAGAATCTTTTATGGGCCTTTGCCACTATAGTGTTAATGGCAAATCATTTATTTTTATATAGACATCTCCAAATATACATATCCAAATCACTTTTGCATATTAAGTTTTACTTTTGAATTATTCAAAACAGAAAAATACATTTTCAAGTTTTAGTTATATAATTTAATTGAAAAAGGCCATTCATCTTGGTTGTTTTTTGTTGAATATGTGAAATACAAAGCCAAGGTGTAATAAAAAACTTCCAATTTATTAAAAATATATTTCTTAAAAAGTTACATCACAGAAAGTAAATCATATATATTAATAAACTTAACTAAAGCCACATTACTGAAAAAATATTACATTGAAATGACAAAATATTTAGAAGTAAATGGAAAAACAGATACAAATTAACGTTTAAAAAAACTTGTTAGCAATGATAATACAAACTTATAGACTTCAGAAGTTCAACTTTTAAATTGATAATTTATAGCTAATTCATTCAAGTAACTTTTAAAAATAAGATCAACAAATGTTGCTGCAAACATTAGAAAACAACTAGTAAAAATAATTTTAAACTATTTGTGAGCAGAAAATTGGAAAAATATAAAACAATATATAACAGGTAACATAAATAATTGCTTGGTTGTTTGTTATAAAAAACAATCATATTTATATTTCTTCTCAAACACAGGATGAAAAAAATTTTAAACTCAATAAAGAATATTCAAATAGACAAACATGTTTTAAATTCCAAGTTTCTTTTTATATTAAAATCAAAATTGAATTTTAATTTATTTTATGTTAAGTGTATACAGTAATTCATTGACCCTTCACTACGTAACGTATCATATATGATACGTTGCGTAAGAGTTGTTTCCAATACAAATTTCAATGTGATTTACTTCTTATGGAAATACTTTGTCTACCAGTAAGGAGTTAAGATAAAAACAGAGAAAAGCAGATATAAATTGCACAGAAGTAAACTACTTAAATAATAATGGGGACTTGTATATAGCGGGTCTAATCGAACTAAACCGATCTCTACCCTGCTTCACATACCCAACCTTAATATTACCACAATAAAACATTAACATTAATATTGCATAATTTATGTGTCTATAGATTCCTTTTCAAAACTGTCTTTTGAATCAGATTTGTCACTAGCCTTATCGTCCTCCTTTTCCTTGCGTGCATGACTCTCGTAGCTGCTCCTGGCTTGCTGCAGTGCCGACTCCACCCTGGAGGCGGTTTCACGGAAAGCGTCGGGTAGATCGGGCAAGTCTGGAAGATCGATCGATGTGAGATGGGAGGACAACCTCTTGTACATACTTGGCTCTCTTTGCCTCCTGACAAACACACCCAAATTAATCATGAACTATTTTTAATTAAATTTAACTTTTAGTTTTATAACATAATTTGCACTTTTTAAATTTTCACAATAAAATATAACCTTGCATTTTGAAATTATTAAAGAAAATTCTCCAACATAAAAACTGAACTATAAAATGGGAGAGAATATTTTTTTTTTAACTTTATCTATTTAAAAAGCAATAACCATATTTTATGCAGTAAAAACAAATAACTGTAAAAAAATAGTAAAAATAGCAAAAGAAATGTGATGACTTCTACCAGTAATGATTAAAAACATAAAACAAGATGCTATAGGCCAGCAATGAACTGAAAAATTTAACAGCACTTAATTACATGTTTAGAATTTTAAATATTTTTTCAATTATTGAACATTCAAGATTAAATCAAAAAATGTTCATCAATTATTTTAGAAAAAGTTTTATTCAATTGCCATGACAATGTTTTATTAAAATGTTGGTATATTAACTATGGTTTGTATATATTATATATATATATATATTTTTAATACAAGTACTATTAAACAGTATTGATGATCTCAAACTTGCTTTCTTTTTTAAGC
>JARUHE010329079.1:0-10996 GCA_031471125.1 Archaeomysis grebnitzkii | reverse complement strand
GAGATGTTTATATATATATATATATATATATATATATATATTATATATATAAAACACATTTTAACAATACTTTTTGAAAAAAATAAACAATTATATTTTTTCATGGGAAATATTCATTGAACTATTTATTATTATATTGGAAAAACCGTACCTGTGTTGGTTCATCTCTACAATGAAACTAATTTAAGTTTTGCAAGAACACACTATTTTTTATTTCTGCATTTGGTTTGTTTTGAAACAAAACACTAATTAACATATAGCTACTTTGCAACAGATAGATTTGAATGCTCCAGCCACTGAATGGATATGCAGATCACAACATATTTGAGATAAAGGAACATTGTTTGGGGAAAAATGGAGAGTTGGTTGTGTGTAACTTACTTTTGTAAGATCATTATGAAATTTTTGAAAATGAATAAGAAAATTAAAGGAGAATAATAAAGGGAAATATTAAAAAATTGTGTTATTTTAGCACATTATTGTATTTATGTAAAACAAATCTTTTTAGAAATTTTATTATGAAAAGTTACAATTAATGCTCCATAAAACTCTGGAAGTAAAAGAAGTTTGTCATTGAAGAAAAAGATTCTAATGCATAACATCTTCCACTGAGTGGTATTGTTACATTTCTTCAAATTAAAATAATAATAATAATAATATTACGATATCTATAAAAATCACTTAAGATATACTATAATTTTTTTGCCATCTTGGTGAAACACTATAGTCTACTAAAGTGTGCTAAGAAGGACAGAAAATAACCTGACCTTTCTTAAATGTTAAATTATACCTTGCGAATACTCTACCATTAGCACGATGCTGGAATGCTCGTGTGGCCAATACTTTATTTAATTATCTAGGTACATTAATAACTTTAAATTATGTCGCCCAAGATAATAAAAGATTAAAAAAATAAAAAATATTGAGATTAAATTACTTTGTTGGTTATTGTTAAGTTTTAAGAACATGAGAAGCAAAAATCATTTGTTTTTTTATAATTGTTTTCAATAATTTAAATATTTATATTTATAAAATTGTTCTGATAGTACTAGCACTCAAAAAACAAGAGTCTTCTTCAACTAAGCGAAGAATAGTAAAGTCAAGGTTAATTGAAAAAATCCCAAATATGAACAGGTCTCCGGGATCGTTTTCGTTGAAAGGATGTTTCCATACCTTTATTTTGAAGAATATGCAGCTATAGTATATATGATAATGCTCTTTTCTATTAAGGTCAATTTTTCTGAAAAACAATTTTCTACTGAAGAGGGTTTCAATTGACACCAAAATATATAGAAAGATTTGTTATCAAATAAAGTCAACCTCGTGAAACTGTATTTAATTTAAAAAAATACAGAAAGCATTTTCCAACAAAATGTAAAGGTAAAGTTTTAAATTATTTTGTTTGCTATTGTGAAAAAGTTGAGCACAAATAAATAACAAAATTCTCTTTGTTTTATCAATAATATTGATTGAATAATACAAAACTGTAAATTTTATACAAATTTTTATTGAAAAAATATTCTTAAATTTCTTTTTAGATTATTTTTGTTTTTATTAAAACACTAAAACATAAATAATCTAAATAAGTATGTTCATATTTTAGTTATAAAAGTGATTGAGTAATTTCAATAATTTTTATTATATAGTTAAGGACCCTTATTTTTGGGCTATAGTTCAGTTGGACAACGTACATTTTATTATATAGTTGAGGTCCCTTATTTTTGGCTATAGTTCAGTTGGACAACGTACATTTTATTATATAGTTGAGGACCCTTATTTTTGGGCTATAGTTCAGTTGGACAACATACATTTTATTATATAGTTGAGGACCCTTATTTTTGGGCTATAGTTCAGTTGGACATTCATTTATTACTTAGCTTGAGGAGCAAGTCATGGTCAGGCGAGAGCCAAAGTTAGATATATTTATTCATATTTATAAACATTTCTAAACGGGTTTAGGATCTAAGAAAATTTCTAGAGATATTCAACCACAAAAAAACACATTGACGATAAACACACATATGAAAAGATGAAAAACTTCCGTTATATAATCATCAAAAAATGAAAAACGTTCGAGAGTAAAATTTGAAACAAAATTAATTAAACGACAAAGAATATTTGAGTTCAAGCTAACAAAACAAAAAAAAACAACAAAAAAATAACGTTGAAAGCCATAAAATACTTTGATGAATAAAAAAGTAAAAAGTAAATTTTTTATTAAAAATAAAAGGTCTAAAGGTAGACGACTGAAAAGAGAAGAAAGTAAAGTTAATTAATATGAGTTTGCAATTCATTGTTCTTTGTGTAGCGGATACATTGATTTAATCCCCTGAATGGGACATGTCACTTGCCACTTTTGTGATAAACAACTGTTTTAACAAAATCCTTAATGACAAATAATCCTTCACGAACAACCTTCAACTTTATTGAAGGATCATTTCAACCTTATCAACTCAATCATTAACTATCTTTTCACCGTCGACCAGCTAATCACAAAATCAATTTTTGGATTATTTTAATTACTTGTTTTTTTTTAATAATGAACACAAGTTTTTAATTTGTTTTGTTTCTTGTTTATAATTTGTTAATTGTATACTTCTAGATTTATATCTATATATATTTGTTTATATATTTATTTATATTTATACACTATGTGTTCTAGCAAACATTATTTTAACTTTTTATAAAGTACATAAAACTGTTACATTGCCTAGTTTCTATCTTTCATATGTTACGATGAAATGAACATTGAAGCTCATTTGCATAATACCATATAAAAACAAATATGTTAATAAATCTATAACACTGAATAATTTTCTTTATTGTATGAACAATGTATTTTATCAGCATCAAATGTTTGAATAATTTTATTTATTTATTAATGTTTTTGTATAGTTGTATTTTAAAAACAATCAGCAGTGAATTATAGAAGCTGTTTGTCACAGCCTAACAATATAAAAACCCAGTTTCCATTTCACTGTTTCTTGGTGGATCCACAGAGAATTTAAGAGTTAGAATACCATGGGATATGATGTGGTTTTGATGAGTGAGACTAAAGAATGAGTTCAACACAGATTGAACGAATGGGATTGGCACGGAAAGTAAATAGACCAAAGACCTAATTTATGAAGTGCACAGAACAGCAGGAGGATGAGCGTGATTGTGAAAAACTGATCAGTTTTGATGCACCCACTCTATGATCAGATGGTAGGACAGATAGAGAAATTGCTGGAAAGGTCCAAGCTGACTGGAAAAGCTGGAGAGTTTTATTAGTGGTGTTGTGTGACATGAATATTCCAGTGAAACTGAAGGGATAGGTAGACACAATTGTTGTAGGATAAGCAATGATGTAGGGGGCGGAGGATTTTCCTGTCAGAGATGTAAAAGAGAGGAACAAGGAAGTAGCTGAAATGAAAATATATCGTTGGGTGTGTGACGAAACAACAAATAAAAAATTAGTAATGGAAGAGTCAGAGAAATGGTGAATGTAGGAGAGATTTCAGGGAAGACATAGTGGGCAAAACTCAGATGGAGAAAGTGAGGAGCACTGGGTAATAAGAAGTAGAGGAAGACCCATGACAAGGTGGATGAACATAGAACAGTATTGCGACAGATGTGAGAACGAATGGCTAGATAACAATATATCTGGCTCGTGAGAACAGTGTCTACCTATAAAGACGAGATTGCCCAGTGGGCATCCAACGTCGTTTCAACTATTGTTTGAGAGTTTAACTGAGGTTTGTTGAGCAACAACCCCAATATAAACAGAATTAAAACGTTGCATTTTGTAAAACTGTTGTCATTGGAATTATTTGTATAAACATCTAATAACGTTGTTTAAACGTTATAACAACTTTTTACTCTAACGAACTTCAATACAACGTTGTATGAACATTTTTTAAACAACGCTGTTTTAACTTTAACGCTTTTTGATCTATAGTTACATAAACAACGTTAATGAAACGTTGAGTACTGGTTTATTGTGGAATAGTTATGCACATACGTTTCATAAACGTTAAGTAATGGTTGGTCGAAACAACGTTGTCTTAAAAACGTTCAAATAACGTTGTATTGAAGTTGGTTAGGGCAAAATGTGTACGGAAAGTTGTTATAACGCTTAAACAGCGTTACCAGATGTTTATACAACGTTGGCTTCAATACTAATTCCAATGACAACGGTTTTGCAAAATACAACGTTGTATAAATGTTGGACGATTTTAAAACAACGTATTAATAACGTTGTGACAACATTAAAATGCCCGTTGGGTAGATGTTGTAAAATAATAAGAAATACTTAAAAATATTCTAAGATTATTCGCACGGTCAATACTTTTTATCTTATCTTATCCCCTCTATCTATTATTTACTTGTTTGTTAACACAAACATATCAACCCCTTAGCGAAAATAATAATTAATTTGTTAACTATATAACTTTAAAGACTTCACAAATTAATAAACATACAAACATGCAAAGGCAAGTCAACAATTGTTGGATCAATCAAAATGTTTTATGAAAAAAATGTCTTTGTTAATAAAGTAAATGTTTACTCTCAGTGTGGAAGAAATATTTTTATTTAAAATCTTTTTATTAACAATCAATTATAGCAACGGCCTTGGCCACGTTGAAACAACGGTTCCTGTCTGATCAGCGAAGTTAAGCAACGTTGGATCTGGTTAGTACTTGGAAGGGTGCCCGCCCGGGAATACCAGACGCTGTTGCCAAAAACCGGCGGTGAACGTGCAATTTCAGTCATAGCCTGATCCACTGGGCACAAATAAAACAAATAATTTAACTTTCATTTTATTAAACCGTGCATAATTATAGAAAAAAAATCTTTTAAACGAATTTAAATATAAGATAAACTTGTAATTTTTTCGTTTTGCAAGTTGAAACTTATTTTTCTATAGCTTTTTTATAGTATTGAAGAAAATAAATTTCTAAGAAAATAATTTATAAGACAAGAAATTAAAACTGAAAATACCAAAAAATACAATAGAAACCAGAAAGAACAATCATGCCAGAATTTAAATTTCTAGCATGGCCGGGTACTTTTGTAGGACGAAAGAAAATCAAGTGAAATTAACCTTTTCAACCTTAAGTTATTAGCTGGAACAAATTAAAACATATTAAGGACCCTTTCAGCCCTAAAATATAAGCTGAAACAAAATTAAAATATATCGAGAACCCATTCAACCCTAAAATATAGCTGAAACAAGAACTAAAAAATATCGAGGACCCTTTTAGCCCTAAAAAAATAGCTGAAATAAGAACTAAAATACATTGAGGACTCTTCCAGCCCTAAAATATTAGCTGGAACAAGAACTAAAACATACTGAGGACCCTTTCAGCCCTAAAATATTAGCTGAAACAAGAACTAAAATATATCGAGGTACTTTTCAGCCCTAAAATATTAGCTGAAACAAGAATTAAAACATATCGAAGACTCTTTTAGCCCTAGAATATCAGGTGAAACAAGAACTTAAATACGTCGAGGACCCTTTCAGCCATAAAATGTTAGCTGAAACAAGAACTAGAATACATCGAGGACCCTTTCAGCTCTAAGATATTAGCTGGAACAAAAACTAAAACACAACAAGGACCCTTTCAGCTTTAAAACATTCGCTGAAACAAGAACTAAAATACACCGAGAACCCTTCCAGCCCTAAAATATTAGCTGGAACAAGAACTAAAACCCATTGAGGACCCTTTCAGCTCTACAATATTAGCTGAAATAAGAACTAAAATGTATGAAAATTATTATAAAAAAATTCTTAAACTGTATGGAAAAAATCATTCAAAGAATGCAGATTTAAGTATTTTTTAAACAATTTCAAGACTGAGAAATAAATTACTTGAGTAGAAAATTAAAACAAACAAATATGAAACTTTAAAAACATTATTTTTATTTTAATAGATTTAATTATATATTTTTTTAATTTTATTGTGAACTATGATGTCAATTAGCAAAAAGAAAATTACAAGTTTTGTTTCCTCCTTTAAACAGAATGATTGTGTGTTTATTTAAATAGTTTGGAAATCATAGATCATTGAGCATAATTAATTCCACAATAAATTATTAAAAGGGAGTTCCTCAAATTTATTTTAATGTAAATAGGAAATGTTCCTTATAAGCTTATACAAGACAAACTAGAATAAATAAATAATTAATGACATTAAAAATTAAAATTTTGAAATTATGTAAATAAGATTTTTGAATTAAAATCATAATTATATTTAATAAACATGAGCGAAACATCAATAATTACGTCTTTAAAGATGAATACTGTGACTTGAAAACCAATTTATTCTCAAAGAAAAATAGAAAAAATGATGACCATCTAAACAAAATGTCAACATTCAATCAATCATATAATTATTTGTATTTTTGTGCAATAATTGCAAAGTCAAAAACATGTCGACTTAATTGACAATCTGATCAAGACTATTCTAAAGGGAGACATGCTGTCATGCCAGGGCATGATTTGTCATTGGTCATAATGCATTTGTCATGATGTAAGCTGGATGTGTCATAGGGCAAGCTGAAGAAGTATTAATGTATCACAAAACCAACAAAGATTTATTGGACACACCTCCAAGCCTTTCTGGGACAGCGGCTTTTATGGACGAGCCTTCCCTCGGTGTGCCAATGTACACAAATGTTCCGTAAACAAACATGGATTCGTTGTGCATAAGTGACATACATTTTATTGTTGGTCCCATACATCTGTAATGTATTGAGGTTCAACTTTTGTTGTTTTTGTGTACATCCGAGCACAAACCATGTATTACCCTAAACCATATATGCATGTGTGTGTAAATAATGATTTATATATATATATATATATATATATATATATAAACATGTGTATTCTTTCATTTATTAATATGATTTTCAGCAATTATGCTATATGTATTTCATTAGTATTTTATAATAAAATGTATGTTTCAACACGTAAATACTGATGTCACAAACATTTTTTACTCACACTAGTGTAGAATGTTAGGTTCTTCATTTTCATTTAAACAAATTTTTCTGTAAATCTTTTTTTTAATATGAAAAAATGACAAAATTTCGGCCGAGTCCACGAAAATCAACATGTTTTATTCCTTACTTTGTGTATGCCTTACAATATCAGGTTGAAATGAGAGGTTGTTTATAGAAGCTGGTTTTTCAAACACAGATTAAAAAACTGAAACCTGATATTGTAAGGCACACACAAAGGAATAAAACATGTTGATTTTCGTCAAATTCAACCAAGTTTAATTGAAGACAAACAAAACTTAATTAGTTTTTTAACTATAAAAAAAGTTTTTCGAAAAATATTGATAAGGCAATTTACAGCAAATATATAAAAAACAAAGAATAATTGTTTTCAACACGTAAGAAATAATATTAATTTGGTAATGTTGTACAAAAAAGAAATTAGCTTATTATGTGTTATATTACCTCATGTTAAAAATTAAATATTATAACTAGTGAAAAGTGGAAAATAAAATTTAGGAATGAAGAACAAAGGAAAATTTTCTCTATTGGTTGTTGACATTGTGAGATACCCTTATTTTGGTATGTTAAGCAAATTTACCAAAAATTATTTTTTAATGTGAACGAAATTTGTTGAATTTTTATATACATATGAGCCACAGTAAACATTTCAGTAAAATTGTTCTCAGACATTTATTGTAAATTTCATTATATTTTTAAACCATACGAAATTAAGAGTCACACGATCCAGTAATCGTTATCCACTACTTGGAAATATGAATCTGTCTTGTGAAACTTTATACAAACAAATTTTTAAACATTATTTTGAAACGTTTCATAAAGTTCATAACTCAAATCTAAACCAAGATTATGACCTCATACTAAAAAAAAATAAATATTATTTGAATTATAGTATAATTTTGCATTTGGTGATGCAGTATACAAACACATCACATGTAACTTTTCTGCTTAGATTACTCTCCTATAACATGCCAAACCATTTATGCCAGACTGATTATTGTCATATGGACTAAAATACGTTAAAACTAGCAGTGCAAATAAACTTTAATATAAGAAACCTGCAAATTTGTAAGTTTATTCAGAAACTGAAGGATTAAATGTCATAAACATTAAACAAAAATGATGAATGTTTTTCAATAACTTTCAATCCCGTGTATAAGTTCATGGTAACAATTAACAATCAATTATGCCTAATCACGGAACTTCATTAAAGCATAAACAGACAAAACAAACATATGAGTCATGGTTTTGAAAATAAAAAAAACATATTTATGAACTATTTTAAAAAATACCAAATGGTTAAAATGAAGTAATTGAAATTGTTAAAAAAAAATATTAATCACAATTAGTGAATAATTCTTCATGGGATGATTTCCTGATTATACTTTTAGGGCAAACGAGAAATTTACGATCAATACAATAATAATCAAACAACCATTTGTTATACTTAAGCCCATATCCTGAACTATGGATGATACCACGTTGCAAACCACTCCTCTATTTCACTGATAAATGAAAAAAATATTGTTTAGTTGAACAATATTATTTCAATTACGTTTTCAAATAAATTTTGTGAGCTCAATTATTGATATTACTCATTAATCAATTTTATCAACCCACGTTTAATCAAAAAGATTTGATTTTAAGTAAATGTTTGACTCACATTTGACGAGGTCACAAAGTTTTATAAGCCTCATTAATCGAATAAATTTACATTAGGATTAATATTATTGGAAAATCTTGTAAGATCTTACAAGATAGGATATCTAGTGACCTTAACCACTTCAACATAGTTTATGTTTGCATTTTATTCAACATTGAAGAAACAGGTTGATAAGGGCACATTTAAGCGAGGTAACCCACATTCAAATAACATTAAGCTTACCTCACTTGTGCTATTAAATGAATAGACAATAGCACAAGTGAGGTAACCCACATTCAAATAACATATAGCTTACCTCACTTGTGCTATTAAATGAATAGACAATAGCACAAGTGAGGTAACCAACATTCAAATAACATATAGCTTACCTCACTTGTGCTATTTTCGATACATTATTATATGCAATATTTTATTATTTCAAATCATCTTTTCATAGAATTAAAATATATTAAAAAAATATGTATCATGTTTTGAACAAATTCTTAAGAATGTATTTCATCATAAGGTAAGATACTCTGCTAATATATTAGCCTGTCTATAATTTAATGTTATTGCTTTGTGAGCTTTCATTAAATATTGTATATACACTCTCGTGTTCTGTCACCGAAAAAAAACGATCTAAATCAAACAAAGTGTTGATGTTCACTTCTCCAATCTATTTTGTTTTTGTACTTATATTTCCATCATAAGTGTAAAAAAGCTGTGTTGTTCGGTATCCAATAAATATTTTTATTATCTCCATAACCATCAAACTTTAATGTGATTCAAAAGTGTGCTTAAAGATGTTTTATAATGCATAAACAAATTTCGATGTCTTATATTTGCATCAGCCAATTACATATTCACCTTCAATATCATTAAGAAACTCGTAATATAAAGTCATTGCTAATATAAAACGTGTTGTACAACATTATCAGATAAATAATATGTAATTAAATTAGATATTTTACATTATAATCAGACATATCCCAACAGAATATGTGTTAACAAGTAATTTAAAAGCTAATCTCGGAATATATATAATGGTATAAATATGGCAGGTAATGCCATATAGTAACAAGATAATTAACCTCCTACCGTGGCATGGGGGGTTATGGTCCCTATTCCAGAGGGGGGGGGGACTTGGATCAAGCGATATCATATTGATCCATAGGTATTTCTTTGATTTATAAATGTCTATCATGTTATTATGAAAGATTTATCAAAACAAAAAACATAATTTATTTTCTTGCTTTTTCATTTTTCTATTTTTGTTTGTTAGATTAATCTGAGATAATGTAAACTTAAATTATCTTTTTTACAAGACCTTTCATAATATTTTGTCTTATTTGGAGTTTATTTTAATGTTTTTTGTTTACGAATGTAAACAAAATGATGTCAATAACGTCTTGAATGGAAAAATTATCTAATAATGTGACGACACCATAGTAATGCTGAATGTTTACTAATTTTATACCTAAGTTTCATTATTTTATAAATAAATAAAACCATTGTTTTCATATTTATTTGAGAACTAAAACTTGTATTAACGAACCATGCTAACAAGCATAGTTGTGGTTTTTGTTGAGCGAGTGAAACGAAATTAAGACATAGGTGTTATTTTTATGTCGTCGTCTTCGTCGTCTGCGTCGTCGTCCGGATATTCAACAAAAGGTTCAAGTTTTTATTTTCTTAACAACTTGTTTGTTCTTTTAATAGTTTTGCATCAAGTTTTCAGAACTGAACAATCAATATGCTTACAATATTATGCAATATAGTTCTTTTTAGATAATTTCATATTTTTTGTTATTTTAGGTTAAAATAAGAAGAAATAACTTGTAAAATATGTCATATTCAACAAAAGGTTCAAGTTTTTGTTTTCTTATTAACTTGTTAGTTTTTTGATAATTTTGCATCAAATTTTCAGAACTGAACAATCAATATGCTTACAATATAATTCAATAGTATTCTA
Organism: Archaeomysis grebnitzkii; assembly: GCA_031471125.1. NCBI lineage: Eukaryota > Metazoa > Arthropoda > Malacostraca > Mysida > Mysidae > Archaeomysis > Archaeomysis grebnitzkii. The sequence goes on along the minus strand of JARUHE010329079.1, from coordinate 377 downwards.
TGAAGATAAATTATGTTTATTTGTTATTTAACTTTAAAATGAGGAAAAATAACTTCTAAAATATTTCACATTCAACAAAAGGTTAAAGTTTTTATTTTCTTTCATACATTTGCTTCAAATTCTTAGAATTTATAAATAAATATACATGTATAAATATAATGTAATAGAAATTTAGAATTTTTTTTTGTTATATAATAAATAATAAATAAATAATCGCTCGACATTTAAGACGCATGGCGGCTTAGGCATAATTAGTTGTGATTTTATGTTATTATTAAACTATTATTATTACATTGGTATTATAACATTATTATTATTATTATTATTATTATTATTATTATTATTATTATTATTATTATTATTATTATTATTATTAT
>JARUHE010329068.1:0-10996 GCA_031471125.1 Archaeomysis grebnitzkii | reverse complement strand
AGTATCTAAGGTGATTTTTTCTAAAATGATGTTTTCTCACTTTGTAACACCATTTTTTATTTGATATTTTTAGAGAAACTTTTTTTTTAAAGTTACTGAATGAATCATCGCGAGACATTTGAACTGTCCGGTTCGTGGATTACTAGTTATCGAGTGGCACGCGCCGTTAGGTAAAAGCTCTATATAGGTTTTATTTTTCCGTCATCTTCGTAATTGTCGTTGTCTGCACCTGAAAACCAATTGGTGTTAGAACAACTTTATTTTAAAAGTAACATGACTTTTATAGACTAAAGTTGTTTGTCTTAATCTTACAGCTAATGTTGTCATGAATAATTTTTTTTTGAAAAATCAACATTTATGGAATTATAGCATAAACTAATTTTTTTAACTCTACAAATTTTTGAGCAAAATTTTCAAATTTTTTGTTTAGAGGGTTACAAATATTTTTTTTGGAGAAAAGATTTATTATGACCATACATTAAAAATTGTCAAGAGTAAATCTTTTTCAAAAACTTATTTTAAAAAAACCGTAGCCAAAAACAGAATTTTTCAACTCTGAAAACTTTTGAGCAAAAGTTCAAGTTTGTTATTTGAAGAGTTAACAAAAATTTGTTAAAGAAAAATTGTTTGGTATGACCATTTGACAAATATTTCCGCTAGTAATTTAAAAAAAAATGTATTTATAGAGTTATATCCATAAAACAGAATTTGTGGAGATGTTCAGAAATTTTTTTTTTATTGAAGAGTTACAAAATTTTTATTAAGAAAAAATATTTATAATAACCACCTAACCAACACCATCAGGAGTAAATATTTTTGTTTTACAAAAATCAACATTTATAACCATTGTTAACCCTAAAATGTTTTCAACAAAGTTTGAAGGTTTTTTTGAGGAGTAACATAAAATGTTAAACAAAAGTTATTTATAATGACAATCAAACCAATTTTATCAAGAACACTATTTTTCATACAATAAATATTTATCGAATTATTGCTAAAAAAAACTAGAATATTTCCTTCTTGCGATATTGCCTGTCATCTATGGCTAGTTTTGTTACTGACATTTTCAAATAAGATGGCACTCAAATTAATTTTCTTTGGGGACATTGCGCTCTGATTCCACTGAGAAATACTGCTCTAAAGGATATTATACCAAATGGGATTGTTTATATTTTTGAAGGTAGTTAAATGATCGAATGCGAAGAATTTCACATTAGTTGGTGCAAATGTTTCACTCCTCGCGAGTTCATTAGTAAGTAATAATAGAGACCAAAATTCTAAATATAAATTGATTCGGAAAACTATTACTTGTATAGCCTACTTGAATACTTTTAACTGCTGTAATAAATTATCAAAACAATTTTTTTTGTATTTCATTTGAAAGTATATTTCTGGGATAATATTTTTTTATACTTTGTGTATTTGAAGCATTCTATTAAACTTTAAAAGTTGTTCATTTCTTTTCTCCGTTCAATCATTTGATTGCAGTCACCAATTTTTTTTTATTAATTTGGAGATAGAATGTTAGCTGTCTTTTTAGTTTTAAACTTTGTGAATATCAAATTTGAAATTTTTATATTGTAGTTAAAAGTTTGAATTTAATTTAAGGTTTACCGTCTATTTTTGGATATTGGTCCTCGCATTTCTTTTATATATAAATATCTTAGCAATGCATTGCAATGCAATTTTACGTCGTCGTTTGAATCAATAAAAGCAAAACAAATGGCAGTGAATGAGTCATTGAATAATTGATCAAGTTTGTACTTTGCCAATGTCATTACGAAAATGTGAGTTTTCCAAGTTTTTTAAATAAATGTTTAAAAAAGTTTCATTTAATTCAAAATAGAAAAACGAAAACAATTAGAATTACAAAAAACAAAATTTTAGGGTGATAAGGAAATAAAAAGTAAAGTAAAAATAGGGTAGAATTAAATAAACAAAAATAATAATGTTTACAAGAAGTTCAAAACGAAGAATTGGATCCGTATGAATATGAGACACAAAAGTTTTCTTTTTCGGCACATTTTCGAATTACAAAACTTTTGCAACGAAGCCCATCTGCGGCGTCATCCATAATTCATCACATGAACACAACTTCATCTTCATCCCATTTATTTCTTGGGAACATTCTAATATTTATTTTGTCCATGAAACTTAAGATGCTACTTTGATTTTACCTTTGCCAATTCTAAAAATTAATTTTCATAATTTTGAAATATGAAATCTATATTCACATTGAAGAAGGGAAAATTAATGTAAATAGGTTCTGCCTCCACAAAAACGAAAACTGATACACGACTGTGAACGATAGACCAACATTAAGATGCATTGGATGTAAGCGAGAGTACAACGTGCATAGTCGACGTAAAACCAAAGTTCTTATTGGATTTGAAAGAAAACAATGAAGAAGTTTTCCAGATGCCTTCTGGACGTCAGGCCTGCTGGCCCGGTGGCTGGACCTGATGGTGTAGGGGCTGTATCCTCCGACGTGAGGGCTCCATCCTCAATGTTGAGGATGGAGTGGGGTCGACAACAACAACAACAATAACAAGTTTTTCATAAAACTTAACCATTTTTGTTATTGATTAATAAAGTTCGTTTAACTAAAATGTATTTACCTTCACGGCAAAATAAATTCAGAAGAAAGGAATTTGAGTATTTCTTATAGATTTATAAACTCATTATTTATGACTTGAATATATTTATGTTTAACAACAACTAAGAAACGAATCTGGGGAAATATGTTTTTGTTTAGCAGAAAATCATTTATATATTGGAGACAACCATATGAAATAAATTGGACAATTAAATTAATTGGAAGTGCAATGACTATACAAAACGAACAGAAGTACTAGATTATTCTATGGAGATTTCTAATTCAATTATGTATTCAAATAATACTAAATATTCCAACGAGGAGTTCACTAATTCAATAAAATCGAGCTGCAAATGTTGTACAACTTAGAATTACAATTATTTACAGTCTTTGTCTCTCGATATTTTTTATTTTTGGTTTGGCTATCACTATTAATAATAAAATGTGAATGCTAGCTTAGTCATCCAAATGAATTACTTTCATTGTAAATCAGCTGGCAAAGAGATCGGGTGCAGTCGTTCAATTGACCTCTATGCTTTAGGACAGATGAAAAAATTCACTCAAATTCTGTTCATTCACTTTGAACGTGCGTTTCAACGACTCACTTTTGTGGAGCGAGTGAAACGGAGCTGAGACGTCGTTGTTGTTAGGTGTATATTTTCACATTGAACAAAATACTAAAGTTTTTTCTTTACTTAATTTTCACATTGAACAAATTGTTTAATTATGAATCATATCACCTCAAACTTGAAATTCGCAAATGCTTTATAACAATACAAATTGCTTCCTCTCTACAAATTATTTTGAGAATTTTTTAAAAAATTCTTCCTATAGTCGCTCGACATTAAAAATCGCTTGAAGGCATAAGCATAACTAGTTTTCTTCATTCAAATGTCTATTGAAAGGTAAGCTTTTGTTTAAGGCATAGGTGAACATCAATACATTAGAATGAGGCAGATTTGTAGCTTTACCAAACATGTACCATCGACAGCACAATAACCGCAAGTTTTTCAAATACAACAATAAGAATAATTATAAAAATTATAATGAATAAGTAGTCTTAAGCAGTCTTTCACGATATGTACCGTAAATCGTCTGTTTTTGTAGGACTATAAATCAATAAACAATATTTAGTAATGAAATTACTTCATTATTATAAGCCCTACGTTTATAAGTGATTATATATATAAGTTTATCCAAAATGTAACATTTAAAATAAAAGTATTAAATGATTTAATAAAGGATAATTTACATAGATAAATATATTATATCAAAATATCTGGCACGATTTGGTGGAAGTATCTGGCAACTCGACGTCAAATTTACAACATAAAATAATAATTTATAGTTTCATTATTCTTATTTGTCTGTTCAAGAAATGTGCGATTATTCTGCTGTTGATTGTACAATAACCCATTCGGTTGTTACATTTTATTTAATCCCCCATTATTTACTTGGTTGTTGTATGGTCGCTGATTGATTCTATCTATTAAAATTTACCTTTTCTTCAGACATAAGTTTACTGGTTATAGTTATGTAATATTATTAGGCTGTGACAAATTCCAGCTTCTATAAACTACTAATGATTATTGGGCTGGAGGAGGCGGAGGCGGATCCGGATCTCTTCAGGACTGAACATATTTTTGATAAAAATATAATTTTTTAGTTTGTTTTATAGATTTTTTATTGAACATGAATGGCTTATATGTTATTTTGAACAACATTTGAAATAAAAGGTTTTCAATCATTCTGGTTGGACACCACTTCCGTAAATTAAAAAAATCTAAACTTTTATATTAAAGATTTATTTTTATATACATAGTAATGTTGTTGTTTTCATAACTTCTACTCGGCCACTGCCTTAATTAACTTATGCATTTCCTCCTACTTGCTTTATTGTTAAGCAATGCATTTATTTTTGTTAGTGTAATACAAAGGTTTTGTTTATATTTTTAATAAAGTTTACATTAGTAATAAATGTAGTTTCTAAGACTTTTTATCAGAATTAGAAAAACGTTTCCATTGTCTTATTAGTTCCTTGTTCATTGACTTTTTCTTGTTTACAAGGAAATGTTTGCAATTAATTTAATTAATGATTTAATTTAATGCTTAATTAAATTAATTACGTTCTCTTCTGATCGTTTACAGATTTTATTTTCGAGTGATAGTCGTTGTTCAATTTCACTCATTCAATTCATTTAAACTAGATTCAAAATAACCACAATGTGTGTAGGACGAATGATACCAGCATACTGATTTATTCTTTAATTTCAATTGAGGTTTCATGTTTATCAATGTAGAAAATGTGGAAAAGAAAAACCCTCCATCATATTTTAAAGTTTGTTCCTTAAAACGCTTTCTTGAGGTGGCGTTTGTATTATTAAGCTGTGTTTGAAAAACCAATGACCTTTGATTATAGTTGTTATTGAGACGTTGGATGATTTTTTTACTCTACCGAAGTTTTGACATTTTTTTCAAAATAATAATAAAACATTATTTCACAGAAACGTTTGTTTGAATGAAAATGAAGAACATAACATTCTACACTGGTATCATTAAGTATTTTTGTGTGAAATCAGTATTTATTTATTAAAACATAAATTTCTTAGGAAATTTGAAATTCATGGTTAACCAAGATTTTATTTGAAGCTTTAGAGAAAAGTTTGTTTAAAAGAAATGAAAAAACAGGAAATTATAAGGTAGAATGCCTGAAGGAAATTTTTGCATAAAAGTTACATTTTTTAAAATCAAATAGTAGACATATGAGGAATCTTTAGCCTTGACCAATTTATCATCAAATTCCTGATTAGTCAATTATTTTTAAAGATTTAGAAAAAATTTATTGGAAACAAAAGAAACAAAAGGGTTAATACAATAATATAAAATTGTAATAAAAAATACACAATTTAGAAACTTTTTCAATATACAAACACATGTTTTAGTGAGTATTATTTGTTCATGCTTGTTCTCATTTATGTTCTTTTCAACGTAGACAGAAATGTTAGTGTTAGGGATTTATCAACACTTCAATTTGTTTTAATTTTAGAACAGTGACTGTTTAAGATAAATGAAAGATGAATGCATTAGGAAAACAATTTTTTGAATAAGTTTTCCTCTGTAACTTGAGTTTATTGAAATATCTGTTTTTATGGTGTTTATCAACTTTTGTTTTTTCAAAATTGGGCTAAATATTATTTTAATTTTAGAACAATGATTTCTAGATGCCTAAACCCATATGGTTTGGGTTTTATGGCATACTTGCAGCAAAGCGCTCTCAAAATCCAATTTTTAATAACAAATTCACCATAAGAAATTGTTCTTCCTAATTAATAGGTATATAATCCACAAGCGTTTATTCTTAAAACAATTTATAAATAAAATGAAAATAATACTTGCAAAATTTTATTGTCATTATTTAAAATTTTTTTTCCAACATTTGACTTGAATAGCCTTACATTTTTAACATCAATGAGAAAACACTTCCCTAGGACTTTAACATGCGAGAGAGTAAGGTTCGGTTTGAAGATTCAGTCATGGCCTTCTTTCATTTGTACTAGTATTTGAACATCTGCGAGGAAAAATTGTGTTTTGATTTTGAAGATTCAGTCATTTCCATTAAAAAAATTATATTCATTAAATTAATATACCATTTTTGGTTATTTAACCATGTTTTACCAATCTACAAATAAAACTAACACAAAACCTAGGAGCACTTGACTGCAATTTTACCAGTTTTACAATATTCCCTCTAATTTCATCGAATTACTAGTCTAATATTTTGTTAATTTTAAACTTTTTTTGTTATACAAAATTTAAAAGTGAATTAATTTAATTATGTTCAATACGGACTTATCATTTAATTTTTGTAAAGAGGTAATAGTTTAAAACTGACACTAAAACATTATTAATTGTCAAGTATATAATTGCAGGTTAAAGATTAAGCCATTGTTTGTTTTAATTTTTTCAATTCAATGCAATCTTGCTTAGCGTCATCATTATATTAATAAAACCTTCCTTAATCTCATCATTATATTAATACAAACTTGCTACATCTTATCATTATATTAATACAACCTTGCCTAATCTCTTTATTTTATTAATATAACCTTGCTTAATCTCATCATTATATTGATACAACTTTGTTTAATCTCATAATTTTATTAATACAACCTTGCCTAATCTCTGAATTATATCAATAAAAGATTACTTCATTTCATCATTATATTACTACAAATTTGCTTAATTTCATCATTATATTAATACAATCTTACTTCTTCTATTCATTATATTAATACAACCTTGCTTAATCTCATCAATATAATAATACAACCTTGCTTAATCTCATCATTATTGTCGAGCGTGCATAACAAAGCAATTCCGATGTCGTTGTCGTCGTCCTCGTCGTCGACGTTAGACAATGACTTGAATGCTTATATATCATCTATACAATTAAAATTTCACTTCACATTGATTATTGGTTGTAATATATTAATATATTTTTTTATTTGAGTTCATACTATTTATCTATATTTTTCATCAAGTTAACTTAGCAATTTTTTAACAATTTTTTTTCTTATTTTGGATTTATTTATCAATCAATGAAGTTTACATAAATAGTCAGTGGTGACTTTTTGATTAAATGATGTTTTCTCACATTGTAATTTGTAACACCATTTTTATTGACATTTCTGATTTGTGGATATATCATTTTTTCCATGATTAGTTTGAAAATTAAGTATACATTAATAGTCTCTAATGTGATTTTTTTTATGAAACACTGTTTTCTCACTTCGTAACATCATTTTAGATTATGGAGATAGAATTGTTTTTAAAGTTACGGAATGAATGATTGCGAGACATATAAACCGTCCGGTTCGTAGATTACTAGTATTAATGCAACCTTGCTTCAATATCTCATCATTCATGTACAGTCAGGCTGGAATGCTCTTGTACTCTTGATGTTGAGTGTTTAGAGTAGCTCAAGTATACGTCTGCAGTGTACAAAGTACATGGGAATTCAATCAGAATGTTTTTATTTTCCAAAAAATACTTTTAGAAATGTATCATTTGTGATGAAACTAGAAAGCAAACAAACAATTAATATTTCGATAATTTATTATATTTTGCAATTCAACAATTTATTTTGGCTCAAGACAAACTAGAAACTATATAAATTGAGTTTTCAAAATACCAAACCACCATAACTAAACTAAATTTAAAGTTAACTTTGACTTTCCAATTACTACCATCTTAAAATGATCCATTAATATGTTGGTCCCCATGAAAGGTCTTAATCCTTACAGTTTTGAAAATGATCAACATTTATTCTAAAGAAAAATAATATTCAACTTGTGCATGAGTTTCTATTATTTTGAATTACATAAAATGTACAAAACTATCCCGTTTGATGTTTGACACTCGTTAAGCTTTAATTTAATTTAATTTAATTTAATGTTTGACACTCGTTAAGCTTAAGTTTATGAAAATCCATTTAATGTCAGGCATCCAAGTCTTTATTAAAGTAATTCCAAGTGGTAACCTACTAAATGAGCAACCTAATTTAATCAAATAATAGTACAGTAAATTTGAAACACTTGTGTATTTATTTTACCCTGTGAATTACAAGATAAATAATTAAATTTCATATCTATTAAAATATAATACCTTTTTAAGGAAACATTATGTATACCTGGAGATGATAAAACATTAAATTTAATCTTGCTCGCATCTATAGAAGTAATATATATATATAGACACTCCCGAGCAGCAAGTCATGTCAAACTTCAGCTTATTCACTCACCAAATACTGTGATGTTGAACTTTTTACTGTTATTTTGTAGATTGTATATACATGGACACATTTGTTTTGTTATTGAAACTTATGTCTGAAGACTACCACAAAGGCATGATGACAAGTTTGCCTGATGAAAACTAAGCATGCATGTTGGCTTTAAACGTCCGGCTTTGATTGGTCGAATAAATTAATTTATATTTAGTTTTCAATTGATTAATGTAATAAAAATGAAATCACCTCATTTCAAGAGGTTTCAAATCACACAATGCTTGAATAGTTTTTATTTTATTGCCGACATGAAAGTTTATTTGCTGTCTAAATTGCTTCCTTTGTTTGTCTTGTATTCCTTCATTTATTTGCCTTTGTTTGTACAAATTATGTAAACATAACTTTGTCTACTCGATGTGAGGAACAAACACAAATACATGAATTATGTGTTTGGTAAAATTTTTGGAACCTTCATTACGCAGAATGATATTGGTAGAAACATGCAATTATGTTGTTATCTTATTTAGAACATTTAAATGTTTTTATCTACGAGACCAATAATTGTGTTCATTAAATTAGGGTCGATGTTTTTTGTAAATATTTTAAATCCTAAACCATGGCATAGCGAGATGCTTAAGAAATTTGAATTTACTTGAAAAATAATCTAAATTTTGTATTTAGTTTTCCATATTACCTATTGTTATTATTTTTAACAATGTTGTTAATTTAAACATTAAAACTTGATTTATGTTGCATAAATGATTTCATGAATATTTTTAGTTAACGACGATTTTCATAAAATATTCTAATTAAACTGAACAATAAGTTTCATTTGCTTCTAACACAAATTTCGTTGAACACCTTACGTCCCTGTGTTTGCTTTGTCATAAATAAATTTAATTAAAACCCGAGAATCTCCTTAATTAGTATTTAATTAAACATCTGGAATAAATATTCATACTGCGAACTTATTGCCTCAAACAATGGAAAAATATACAAAGAATTTGTTGTTTCCGAAAGAGTTTTAATGAGCTGGTTTGTACAAGAACTCTCGCCAGCCTCTTGTCTCTCGAGTGCTGAAGTGGAGGAGCCTTTCGAGCCAATCGAAGACGTGACCCAAAGTGCCTTACACAAGAGCCAATCAAAGGACGGGACACCGTCCCTTTACAAAGTCCGTTTGGAACCGATCCGTCTTCGCTTTTTTGTAAATCTATTTTTCAATTGTATTTAAAGTTTTTGTATGCCAGTCAATTACTTGTAAACAGCTTAAACATATTTGTATAACAATTTATCTAATACAAATGGAAGTAAATATGTGTGACATGGATGTTTCTAAGGTTTTCTTCAATGTGTTTTTTATTCCGTTGCTAATCGTTTCCTAATCGAGGCTTTTAGTTGACTGACTCCCCTGAATTACATTGCATGACGTTTGTATTATAGAAAGTACAAAGCCTTTTCGAGTATTTCATTTAGAGAAAACCATCTATATAAACGTATTCGAAACTTGTAATTTGATAGAATCATTATATACAGTCGACTTCACTTGATTGGACCACATCGGGACCCTGAATTTTTAACCGAATGGTCCTATAAAACGAAGTTTGCACCTTTAGGAAAGTCTACTAATGCTTAAATTATAGAAAACTACATATTAAGGTATAACTGGATCTTTTTTTTATAAATAAGTAATAATTAATCATTTATCATAATCTTAACTTGATAATCTTTCTCACATAAATTAAGACTAATAAGCTCAAATTACAATAACTAAATAAATCTATTTAAATCACGAAAACAGTTTCACATTTCAAACATGCAAAATGACAGAATTAAAATTGTTTTATAATAATCAGGTTTATTAATGGTATGAAAAAAGTTACAATTGTACATTTATAACAAATTCAGTGTTTAATTTAACAAATAAACTGTAAATTAAACAATAATTAAGTATTAAAGTAAATTAATTTAATTTTTAGACATAGAGTATAGATACAACCCTTGCACTCTTCTCATTTATTTCTTGTCTTATCATGACGAACCCTCTTGCATAGACGCTTCGCCATTGTTTTTCTTAACATTGTTGTTTTTTCCTTGTTTGAAGTTTTCAACTATTTGCTCTAAAAGGTCTTCTTCATTTTCATCGTAGCACTGATCATCAATCTCTAACAATCTTTCCGCATGAACAACTAGATGCGCAGTCGACATTGATCCCAGTTCAACTTCAGGAGATTCATTGTAACAATTCTGAATTATTTTAATCGTTACCTCACGGCAACTATCGACGATTAAATGGGTTGCAGGCGGAAGTGGCACATCACCACCAGTTTATTGTGCATCTAATTCTGAAGTCAATGGCGTACCTTCAATTATTTCTAGAATACATTTGACTAATTTCGAATGGAATCGACCATATAATCTAATTGTTACTTTAATATCAATGTTTTATATCATTGAAATGCACTAAATTAATGCAAATGCATTGGTCCGTATAAACGGTAAGCTGGCCACCTTAAATATAATTTGTGTGTGTGTGTGTGTATTTATATATATATATATTTTTAGCACGAAAGTTGTGCATATGTATTGCGGTTAAGAATGTAAATTGGTTTTACCCAATT
>JARUHE010329057.1:0-10996 GCA_031471125.1 Archaeomysis grebnitzkii | reverse complement strand
GTGAAAATTTGATGCAAAAATATCAAAAAACAAAAAAGTTATTAAGAAAATAAAAACTTGAACCTTTTGTTGAATGTCCGGACGCAGACGACGCGGGACGCGGGACGCGGGACGACGACGACGGAATAGTAACACCTATGTCTTAACTTCGTTTCACTCGCTCGACAATAAATATTTTTATTATTAACAAAATAAAAAAAACAGAACTTCAGAAGCTTGCCACACAATTTAAACAAAAGTTTTTTTTAAAACTTTAAAAAATAAAGAATTAAAGATATTCATTAAAACAAAAAGAGTAAAAAGTAAAAGGACAGAATAATTTTTTAAAAATTATAACTAAATGATCACATTTTCAAACATGGATATGAAAAAGAATGAGAATTTAATTTAATTTAATTTAAATTTGCAACAAATAAAACTACACACAAACATGCTTTATTATTAGTCTAGAATAACATCAAAATTGGACAACTCATCAAGGTATTCTATAGCAAGTTATCTATAGTATCTATAGTATCCATAGTATCCATAGTATCTATAGTATCTATAGTAAGGTATCTAGCCAGTAATCTGCAGGGTTCAAATAGCCGCAATTGCAACACCTGTTAATGCATTAAGAGAAATAATTCACACTTTATTTAAAGTTTTTTATCTTAGCAAAATCTAACAAAGACAAGTTTGAGAAAATTTGTATTTAATTTTAAAATCAAATATTTCAGGTATAGTTGTATAGTTACAATCTATCAAATATTTCAGGTATAGTTGTATAGTTACAATCTCCAATAGATGTTGGACATTTACATAATGTTAAACATTAAACACTTGTAAATTAGCTTGAATATTTTAAATAAAAATGGTTGATTATGAAATAGTTGTTTCACGTGAAAAAAATTTCATCAGAACCGAATTCTTAATTAGATTTATTTATTCTTCTATTCTACAGCATTAGAAACTCAAAAACTAGAACTACATTAAGTGGTCTTAAGCACATGGCAATATTGATAAATTATATTCAGTACGCAGATATTATATAATGGAGAAAACTAGAGATAAATATAAACCAAATGCAAACATCCAATATTGAGCATTTGTTTTAAGACCATCCTATTAGTAGAAAATAATAAACTATTTAACTACAATTCGTTAAATTTTAGTATAAAACAATGACCAATTAATTGTCTAAGATTTACTAGATTATGTTCAGTTTATCAAACAAAAGTTTCACATTGACTTGTAAGCCGAGGATACAAGAATCTTTTACCTTAAAAACTTATCCTTACATTTGGCAAAGTACAAAAGTAAAACTGGATAGAATGATGATGGGGTCAGATAAATCATCTAATTTGAATTATCCTGAGAAATAATAAGGAATCAAAATTAAATTTATTTATTTATCAAAGTATTCAAAAAAATTGTTTATTTCACAAATTTATAACAACAAAGCTTAACAATATTCAGCTAAGAAATAAAATTTCACTTTAGACAACTTTCGGTCTAGATTTTTCTTTAAATGAAAATAAATTTATTTATTTGAACATATCAATTTTAAAAAATAGAATCACATTAAGGGAACATTAATTGTTGCATAGTCAATATATACAAACTACGGCAATTTAATAGAATTCTGATGATATTAAATATTCAACTGTTTCTTTAGTCATCATACATAAAAGTTAAAAGAAGGAAACTAGTTCCCAGTTTGATGAAATCTATACAAAGATAACTACAATGAATCAACTATATTGAATTTTAATTAGTACTTCTCTCAGGTTACAAATTACCAAATTTAACAAAATTTCCAAGATTGAAAGTACCATCTAGCTTTACTTTAATGACGCAACAGCCCTGCAGATACGTGGCTAATACCTTGTAACAAATGTAGAATTTGGGAAGACTGCGCGACCTCTGAATCTGTCCAAGAATGGGAAGACTCGCACAACTGGAGGAGCAGGTGCTACAACAGAACATGCTCGTCGTTTTACAGGGAGGGACGCTGTAAGAGACGTCCGAGGAGGTCACCACGGATATGTCTTGGCCGGTGCAGTCGGATAAGGACTCCCGTTGATCGACAACCAAAGGAGAGGGGCCGGGTAACACTCGGTTATTGTCGACGGTGGAGGTGCTAGAATCAAAATTACTTTTTACGGAAACGGTCTGGCTCGACGAACTGACGTATTTATGGAGCGACTGAGACGACCCCTTGTGTCCGAAGTTGACGTCAAGGCCCTCGGTGGAGTCTCGGACGAAAGCCAGTCGGTCGTTTTTGTAACTGCTTTCGGAAAAGCTGTGCATACTGGCTAGTTCACTGCCACTACTGGCACCGCTATTTTCGCTCGAGCCACAAACCTCAAGTCTAGGAATAGGTTTTCTCAACAAATTGAAAGTAGCTTTAGACGAAGAATCTTCGGGATTGTCCGACAAACGACCGTCAAAATCATTCTCGAGATTGATGACCGTGACTTGCGAGACTTGGGACACCTGCGACTCAAAACTCGGGTTTTTATTTTGCTCGCTTATTTTTGGGATGCAAGTGACCTTGAATTTTGGTTTTTCTCTTGTTAAATCTAAATCAGGAGCACAGTCCACAATACCGATGCCATAACCTTTCTTCTCGATCGAAACTTTTTCTGCCGTTATGTTGTGATGGAAAGGAACAGCTTTCTTTGGAATATGGTAGGAAGGTTTCAAGAACTTTGGTTTCGGTGGTAGAGCTGGTTTCTTCTTTGGATTTTTCAATGACATTGCAGTTGACACTGAACATTTTTTGTTGTAAGTAAGCTTTGGACATACACTGGCTTTCATCCACCAATGGGCGTAAAGACCCGAACGATAAGTGTGGTCCCCGTTCTTGTCATACCCACCGCAGGGCAGATGATTGAGGTTCATACCGTCAAAACAATTAAAAAACGTTGAATCATCATAAGACATGACCGGGGCAGATGTTCTAGGAGTATTGTTGGCTGTATGAAACACACTGTCTGTTTCTGGAGTAAAAGGTCGGAGTTGATAATTAGATAGAACTCTTGACATAGACTTCGGAGAAGAAAATTGAGACGAATGAGACTGTCTGGAGTTATTTGAACTCGGCATTTCAATTCTCAAAGGACAATCTTCCGAGTGGTGAACAACGTCCGCCAATCCCGAGTCAGAGGAGCGATGGCTATTGGAGCCGCACTTACAAAACTTGGACGGATGTTCCACATGGCAGACCAATTGGACGTAATGACTCGACATTCTCGGTACCGGCGATTCATTTTCCTCGGATTTTACCCTTTCGAAGATGTTCGGGTCACTCTGCGAAAGAATACACGACTGCGGCTTTTTGTTCCTCCTTCGGTCGTAATAGTCGACTTGTTCGTCAGTCTCCTCTCCGCTGCAGGAAGACATGTAATATTGAACATTCTTTTTCAGTCTTAACAATGAACTATGCTCGGGAACATTCAACTTATTGCCGAAAATATTTTGACTCGGCGCACTGTCCGAGAAAGAATCGTATTCGTAGATGGTCTTGTCGCACACATTACGGGTGCTCGATGAGCCGTCCGAAAAATCCTGAGAGGTCTGGTATGGAATAATAATTTGTGTCGCAGGAATGTTGAAGGTGGACGACTGAGCAGCCGAAGAATCTTGGTTTCCTTCGTCAAAGTTGTCGTCGGACGTTTTCAGCTTGACGGAAGAACGAACTTGATCGGATTCGCTTCGCCTCAGTTTTGATTTTAGAATTATTGGAGAATAATTTGATGTGCATTTCTGCGAAACATTTCGTAGCTTGTCCTCGGAAATCATAAAATTCACCTCATTGATGAACTTGCGAGGGTTTTTGTCACTCACTTCATACAGGTTTGGATGATCTCCAGAACAGGTCTCGTTGGAAATGTGCGAAGTAGGTCGTGGGGGAAGATTGGTATTTGGAATAAATGGAATGTAACAAGAAGAAGGATTTAAAAGTGGATCTTCACCGTACTTGTAAAATTCATTCTCTGCAAATGTGTTCGACATCTTAACACCGAGTGAATCAACAAAATCTGTGTTAGGTTGATTGTTAAAACGGTTGTCATCATCAACATTGAAGTAATGCACATAGCCATATGGATTGCTACCCTCTGAGCTTGTGCTGTCACTTCGAGCATTCTCGGGCAGAGATTGGAATCCGATTTTCTTGAAGGACAAATCTTCTTTATCCCTCCACTTCTGTAAACTTTTTGAGGAGCTGTTACACAAAACCGGGTAATTCTTTGGGACATCATAATTCTTTCTTTGAGGTGCAGGAGATTTTATGCCCATGTTATCATTTTGGGCAAAACTCACCCAGTAGCCTTCGCTGGAAGAATTTTCGGACGACGTAGTGGCAGGCGAGTTGCATTCCGTTATAGAATCGGTTTGTTTGGGCAATATTGTGCACTCCGTCCTGTGTTTCCTAAAAACAACGGACTTCAGAATGTCGGGATTTGGAACGTCGCCCTGTAGAGCCCTCAACAGCTTCCTTGTGATTATCTTAGATTTGTACAAATGGCTAAAATATTTGGTAAGGATAGCATAAGGAGGACTAACATAAATGAATTCACTGGGAAGGGAAAACGACGGATTCCGAGTGTTGTTCGGTCGCGAAAGACGGTGGAAGTTGCACAAACATACGAACTTGAACGCACCGTTTATATTGTGAGCATAAACAGGGCGTTGACACGACATGCATACGGGAGGAAAAGACGAGAAGGAACTTACATGAGAGGGGAGGATGGGGGGCGAGGAGTGGGATGAGGGATTGGCGTAGTTGTTTAAGTATCCGGATGAGTGGAGGTGCTGGTGAAGGGTCTCCGCCCACTGTTGTTGGTCGTCCTTTGTTTGGCACACTGCTACAATACTGCTCTCGGTCATGGATCCTGTTCGGACATTGGAAATACAATCAGTAAGATGGAACGGTTTATAAATGGAATTGTCTTGGCTGAACAATGTCAAAGTAAGTAAGTCCTTTATAGCCCAGAGGGTTTTCTAGAAACTTCCCCAGCAATTAACAATATTTGCTGTTTATATTATATTGCTATGATCATTTAATTTTTCTGACATTGTGTGGCACCAAAACGAACACAATGTCAGAAAAAGTCCTTGTAATCTTTTTTACAACACAAACAAACGTAATGTCACTTACCGGTAATTTCGAAGGCATTCTTATATGTTTCACAGTCATCCAACAAACTGATTTGAATATTTGTGAGATCGTATTTGCCCTGGAAACATTTTCATCATTATATTTATCTTAATTTTGTCAACATTATTTTATTTGATGTGTTACATAGGAAACATTTTAGAGCCGCATAATGAAAAATAAAAAAGGTTATTATTAAGATTCTGAGCATCATAAATCATCCTATTGATAGTGAAAAAATCTTCATTTAGAAAAGATAAAAAAATTAGGAAAATATTATTTCTTTCAGAGATTGTCCGATCAATAAATGAAACACCGACCTGGAATTTGAATGCACTCATCCTCGGAGAAACCCCGAGCACCACGAGCACGGAAGGGAACAGCACGAGGTAATGGTCGCGGTGATCCGGCATCAGCGCCACCGACCCCATGTGGACGAGCTCCCCAAGAACCCCGAGTGTCTCGCCTCCGTCCCAGTCGTGGACCCGGCCGGTGACGACTTCCAGTTCGAGTTCTTTCTGCCGTCGGATTGATCCGCAATTTGTCTGGAAATTATTTAATCGTTCATCAATCGTTTGTAAAAAAATTTGGACAAAAAAAAATTCTAAAATTTACTGACACAACAAAATCAAAAACTGCAAAAACCCAAACTTCTTGAAAATGTTAACTAGACATTGATAATAAATAAATTATAAAAATAATCTCTACAAATGAAGTCGCTTAATTCATTTTTTGTAAAAATTAAAAAACATAAAATTTGCAGAAAAAAAATTACGCCTAGCAATGTTAATAAACTTTTCATAAATCAAATTTTCTGAATCTCTTAAAGTTGATACTTATCGATGATGGACACATATGGAGTGGCATTAGCACAAGTGAGGTAAGCTCTATGTTATTTGAATATAAGTTACCTCACTTGTGCTATTATTGATTCATATATATAACATATGGAACCCTTGAGAAAAGTAAACATCGGAGAAATCTTACCGCCAGTTCCCGCACAATGTGCGAAGACCTTTGTGTGTCCCCTCGGTCTGGGTGGGCTTCGTCCATGTGTCTTTGGTATTCTTGGAGCATGCCGGAATATTTGTCCAAGCGCCGGAATGGCTTTGACAGGGCGGTCGTGAGGACCATAATGCCTGGCACTTGAGCACCTTTGCTTTCCATGAAGCTGTTTAGTTCGTCTCTGTGAATGACGGAGATAATTATTTAATTTTGAAGAAACTGACAAATAGTAAATTAGTAAAAATATTTATTCACAAATCAATATAAATCCACACCGGCTCAATTGAAACTGAATCTCCAATGGTGAATGAACTGACTGTAAATTACAATAAAGTTTTAGAAAAACAAACTTTTACTGAATACAAATGTATTACATTCTTTTCAATTCTTTTAATTATTTTAAATTAAATTAAATTCTTTTCAAGGTTTTAGAAACAAACTTTACTGAATATAAATGCATTAAATTCTTTTCAAGCATTTGCATGAACCCTTACTTGTATTTTTCCAACACACAGACAGCCCTCGGATGATTTGAACAGTACGCCTTATGGACGGCCTGCATCATCGGCAGCATCGACATGAACGTGCCGCCGATTCTTTGTTCTTTGGAAGGGTGATCGACGTGTTCTTCTAAGGCTGCAGCCAGTTTGTTGTGCGTTGAAATTATCTCCTCAATGTTACCCACCAGCTGTTTGTATTCATTCTCAGACATTCTGCAAAATATTGGAATAAATAATTAATTTAATCAAAAATAAAATGCAGATGTTTGAAATATGACAAGTTTTACAATTTTCGCATATGAGCAGCAAACCAGCATTTAAATGAATTATATTAAAGCTATTCAAATTGATAAGATTTAAAAATAAATAAATTTAAATAAATTATATTAAAGCTATTCAAATTGATAGATTTAAAATTAAGTAAATTATATTAAAGCTATTCAAATTGATAGATTTAAAACGATGAAATCTAGGCCACCAGTGAAATAAAATGTCGTGCTGAAGAAAGTTGGACCAAAGCATGGTACTGTCATCAGAGGACTACAGGACTGAGTCCATTTTCAGGTATAAAGTATGAGTTAGAAACAGTCAACACACTTCAGTTCAAGGCTACATGGATGACAATAGCACAAGCGAGGTAACCCACCTTCAAATTACATAAAGCTTACCTCACTTGTGCTATTGTCGATCCATATATCCCTATACTACTTGGATCGACAAAAGTACAAGTGAGGTAACCTTCATTCAAATAACATAGAACTTGCCTCACTTGTGGTATTACTGATCTACATAACATATTTCTCAAGCCACCCTTGAATATAGAAGGCAAGAGGAGAGACTTACATATCCATTTTGATGAGATCGTACAAGTACAATGTCATGATGCCTTGCAGTTCGCCGAGGTGTGTTCTCTCGGACTCGATGATGTCTTGCAAGACCATGTTTCGATACATCTTCTGCTGGTGGCTGCTTTGTGGACTCAAGGGATCCGGTGTGACCGAGGTGGATGACACCTCGCTTCCGCATCCTCCGCCGAGGGAGATCGGAGACTTGGATCCAACATCTGAAATCATCAAAAAAGGTATATGATTAAATATGATATATGAATATATATGATTATTATGATATATGATTATATATGGAGAGAAGGTTTTGGGTTGAATCAAACAAAGAAATAGGGTGCTAGGGTAGATCTTCAACAAATTATTATTTGATAAACAAACTTTTAAGTCTAGAATTATAGATGTGAAAACATAACATAACAAAATGATCTTTGCAATCTGCCGTCTCCCAGCGAAGACACTGGATAGAACGGCGTTGCTTTAGCTGCAGTTCTAGTGATCACTCCATTAGAATTACAATTGGAAGACACTGTTGACTGAAGCAACGCCCTGCTGGACAACGGACCTGGAAATTTGCATTCTTTGACGTAGTTCGACGGAAACCATCCGGTCTTTTCGTCCAATGTTCCCTCCCACCATCCGCCTTCCTCCTTCTGTGTCACGGTGATCACGTCGCCCGGTTTGAAGCACAACTCGTCATTGTTCTTGCCCGAGAATTGAAACAACGCTTGCACCAGCAACGGAGGGTCTTCACCGTTCATCTTTCGCGATTTTTACATTCAATTCTTTAGTCCTGGAATTAAATTATTTTTACTTAGGGCATTATGTTATTATTAAATTATATTATTATTTTATTATTAAATTATATTATTATTTTATTATTAAATTATAATTTTATTTAGGGTATTATATTATTATTTTATTATTAAATTATAATTATCACTTATTATTATTTTTATTAATTTTACTTCAATTTATTGTTCCAATCATATTTATAATTTTTCTCAAGACATCCACAATTTTAATTTGTTGATAATGACAATAACAAATTACACAATACATCATTTCAATCAAAAATAGCACAAGTGAGGCAAATTATATGTTGATTGAATGTGGATTACCTCACTTGTGAAAAAACAAACTCAGCGGATGAAAACTAAAAAAAAAGTCGTCGAACCTTCACCAAGGTAAACAATACGGCAGAGCAGTCGGTGAATTTTTTTAAATAAAACTTTATTCAACATTTATTTAAATAAAACTTTATTCAACATTTATTTAAATAAAACTTTATTCAACATTTATTTAAATAAAACTTTATTTAACATTTATTTAAAAAAATGAAATATGCAACTTTTGGCAAAGAATAACAACCAGATGTTTATGAAATTAAAATATAAAAAATTAAACTTATTTTTAATAAATATCAACAAAGTTGGCTAAACATTTTTTTGTTGCCTTTGTTATTTGAAGAGAAATTGTAATTTGTTTTCTTTACTCCTAAATCATTTTTATTTTAATATTTTCTAATTAATTTCGGTTTTGTTTTGTTTTGTATTTGATTGAATTATTTTAATCATTTTTCTCTCCACTAAATTTTTACTAAATGTTTGATGATTTATTAAAATTTTAAACACTTTTTTACATCTCTCACAACCATAACGTAAATATTAATTAATCTCTTAAGATTTCAATAAACTCAAAAGTTATTATAATTAAACTAAGTAAATGAAAACATGAATCTTATTATAATTATAATTAAACTAAGTAAATGAAAACATGAATCTTATTATAATTATTATAATTATAATTAAACTAAGTAAATGTAAACATGAATTTTATTATAATTATTATAATTATAATTAAACTAAGTAAATATAAACATGAATCATTGGTTTTTAATTTACCAACAAAAATCTTCAGTACCGATATAAATAAACAATTAGTGAGCACCAGTAAAAAGTTTAATAAGCACTACATGTTTATCCAAGATTGATCTTCTTTGTCAAATAATTTCTGAGAATCGTGAAATAAAAACTGAATAACTAAATTTATCTAAATTTATCTAAATAGCTAAATTTAGCTAAATAGTTTCAGTGTACATCTAAGAAACTGAACATAAACAGAATCACTTTTGTATGAAATAGCTTCACTAATACTTCTAAGCCGCACATTAGAGGAATGAAGAAATACTTCTATATTTAGGCAGTGTGCCAATTTTGAGACAAAACTTTCCCATATGTTTGATTAACTATCAAGATATGCAATTATATAAGCATTGAACAACCATCAAGTGACTTATAATTATTCACTACAAAAATATTTTTTTTAAATTAATAATTATTTGAAATGAATAATTCCAAACAAAAAATTTAGATAAATTTTTTAATTTGTCTTTAAGAAAAAATTAAATTTGAAAATATTTATGAAAAGGTTAATAAGAACAAATTATTAAATCAAAATAAATAAATAAACAAATAACATATGCGATGCATAAAAAACATTTCATGTTGCTTGTAATATTTGGCGCACCGCCAAAATAAGTTACTAAATTCAATCGGTAATTCTAAATGCCTTAACAAGTACCAAAACTATTATTAGCAACATCATAGAGTTTTACATCTATCATCTAGCAAGAGTTTAATTTTACATAATACAAAATACAATTAACATAATACAGAGATTTAAAAAAAATAACATAATTCAAGATTTGAATTCTTTTTAATAATACAATCAAATATTGATGAATATATGAACTGGTTCTGAATCAAACCCTATGAGGTTATAAACAAGTTAATAAACACCATTAAAATTGAATTATTTCAAGAAATTTCAGCATTATAAAAAAATTATTTTAAAAACTTGGTACCCAATGCAAATGCTTTTTTTTATGTTAAATGGTTATTGTTCTAAAAAAAATTCAGTCTACTTTTGAAAAACTACAAGTTGATAAACACCATAAAATAATATTTATTTCAATGAATTACAATTTTAGAAGAAATTGTATTGAATAAATTTTGTTTATTAAGCATACTTCTTTCGTTTATGTTAAATGATCATTGCTCTATAATAAAAATATATTTAGTCTACCTTTGAAGAAATACAAATTCATAAATCCCTGACACTATCAACAACAATTCTAACAACAACGAGTAACTCATAGAGCAGTGCCTTACGCCTCTGATAAAAACTGCAAGAAAAGTGAGTGAAACTGCAAGAAAAGTGTGTGAAACTACAAAGCTAAGGAATAATGAAAGACTAGCAAGGGATGCAAGATAACAAATAATGAGCTTCAAATCTTTCGTTGAACTGGACGTTTTGGAGAAAAATATTTGTTTTAAACTTCTATAAATTTTCATATTAAATATAAATTGTGTATATAATTTTAAACAATATTTTTTCATGGGTTTTTCCTTTTAAAATCAATATTTGTTGAAACGTACTAGTAAATGCTACGTATTAAAACCTGTGTTTGTATGTTAAAAAGGTTTCTAAAATGCTAAATTTTT
>JARUHE010329046.1:0-10997 GCA_031471125.1 Archaeomysis grebnitzkii | reverse complement strand
TATATTAGAAGAATGTTTTTTATTTTACATTTTACATATGTGTGAAAAGTTTGAGGAAGATCGGTTAATAAATAAAACAGTTTGGGTTTTTTGTAAATCGTCCCATTAACAATTATAAATTATGTTTATGTATAATTTAACGCTAGCACCATAAAATTAACCTATTTATTAAGAGAGTATTATCATCGCTTAACTGTAAGCTGTAATCAAGGCAGTATTATCGTCATTTAACTGTAATCAAGACAGTATTGTTTTTATTTAACTGTAATCAAGACAGTATTATTATTATTTAACTGTAATCAAGACAGTACTATCGTCCTTTAACTGTAATCAAGACAGTATTATCGTCATTTAACTGTAATCAAGACAGTATTATCGTCATTTAACTGTAATCAAGAGAGTATTATCGTCATTTTACTGTAATAAAGCTAAAACTATCCCCATTTAACTGTAATCAAAACTAGATTATCATAATTAACTGTAATGAAGACCATATTATCGTTATATACATATAAATAAGAAAACGCTAACATACATTAACTGTAGTTAAGACAATATAATCATCAATTAACTGTAATCAAGACAATATTATCATAATTAACTGTAATCAAGATAATATTATCATCATATAACTGTAATTAAGAAAACATCAGCATAATTAAACTGTAATCAAGACAACATTATCATAATTAACTGTAATCAAGGTAATATTATCATCATATAACTGTAATTAAGAAAACATCATCATAATTAAACTGTAATCAAGACAATAATATCATAAATTGATTGTAATCATGAAAATATTACCATAATTTAACGGAACTCAAGACAGTATTATCATAATTTAACTGTAATCAAGAAAACATCATAATTTAACCGTAATCAAGACAATATTATCATTATTTAACTGTAATCAAGACACAATTATCATGATTTAACTGTAATCAAGACAATATTGTTATCTTATAACTGTAATTAAGAACAAATTATCACAATTTTACTGTAATCAAGATAACATTATCATGATTTAACTGTAGTCAAGACCATATTATCATAATTTAACTGTAATCAAGACAACATTATCATGATTTAACTATAATCAAACTAATATTATCACCATTTAACTGTAATCAAGACAATATTATCGTCATTTAACTATAATGAAAAATCCCATATACTATTGTTACCTTATTTTAACTGTCGTATTGATGATAAAAACACTAATAAGTTACTATACACAATATCTATACCAATTATTTTACCATAACTATATTTTGTAAAACCAGAGAGTGCTTTTGTATTCGGTAAGTAACGTAATGGAAATTTCTAAAAAAAAATAGATTTATGATATGATCAAAACAAACACCGAAAAGTATATGTTTCATAGTTAAGTATAGAACAGAACAAACACAAACTGTTCTTCCTTATAACAACAGTTGTGAATGTGATAACAAAGTTTGAAACATAAGAAAATAAAATGTTTTTTCATTAAATAAAAACAGGTTAAATAAAAAAAACTTCTTGAAAATGTAATAAAGCATCGAATACAAGCCATAAATTTGCAGACGGAGAAAAACTCTAATAAAGATTGTCTTTAGAAATAATTTGTACCAATGTTCAAATAACTGTTAGAAAAAGTTTAATAAGGTGTCAATTAGTTTGCAACATTCTACTTCGGTATGAAAAAAGTTTCCATGAAGGCAGACAAAGTTTTTTCTTTCTTTTTTATAATAATATTATAATTAACATGCAAGTATGTGGAAGTTTTAACAATAGTTTCAACTTAACATTTTCTTTTCAAGTTTTAAACAAAAACAATTTATTTCTTTTATGAATTTCACTTTTACTGCTATACATCTGGGAGAACTTTTTCACTATCATTTCTCATAATTTTTAATGCATTTTTGTACAGCTAAGAACATTTCCAGTATATTTATATAATCTAGGTCACTGTTAACACTCACATTAAAGTTTCTACCATAGTTTTTACTTAAGATAAATTTTCTTTCTGTACGGTAGCTGTTTGTCATTGTTTTCTAGCTATTAGATTTATACTTTGCGGGCATTAATGTGAAGGAAATTTTTAAACTAGACGGCTGAGCAGTTTAAAACTTTCGTTCACATTAATGGCCGCAAAGTCAAAAACTAGTGTTCACCAGAGAGGGATTTATCATTAGTAGATTTGGGGTTAAGTCAAACTTATAAGCTGTATGCTCTTTTATGGTCTGATCATCTAAACTGAAGAAGGTTGGTTGCTAAAACTTTATTGCAGAAGAGTAGAAAAGATAAATGTTGATCATTAATGGTATGAACTATTATTGTATCAATATTATTGTATTGCAAAAACACAAAAATTTCTTACACATTAGCTATGGCAAAAGATCTACTAAAAAAACTGCTCACTTTAAGACAATTAGAAATAAACATATAAAACCTTAAAAAATAGTTAAAAACCTTAAAAAACAACAGATGTTTCAAAACAATTAGAACAACATGTAAAACCTTGACAAATAGTAAAAAATCTTTAATAAAACAACAGACTTTTCAAAAAAAATTAAATATTTAAAAACTTAAAAAAATCGCGAAAAATTCTGACCTTTCCTTTGTGCTTCCAGATGATGAAGTTGGGAGGCTCAGGAGTGAACTCGACGACACAGGTGAGGTTGATGTCGCTGCCCTTGTTGATGAACACGTCAGGACCTCCGAATATAGTTGTGGTCGGTTCTGTAAGATCGTGTCAGCATGGATCAGATTTCGAAAGATTTTCATAAGATCACTTTTGAAATAAGGAATTTTCAAAATGTTTGAATGATACTAATAATTACTAATAATAATATAGAGTATATTTATTTGTGTACCATACAAGAAACCTATAATAGCTCAGATTTTTCTAGCTAAAGCAAACACTAATATGATTAAATCACAAAATATCAGAATAGTATTTTCTTAACATAAAATTCAAAATGCTCACAATTAATGTTAAACATATTCATAATGATAAATACATTAAAACAATAAAGATACAATAATAAAAATAACAATACAAATCTTGTCAGTATACCTAGTTAGAGTGTATCTGCATGTGCAGCAATGACCATACTAAAATAACGATAACAACAATACAAATAATAATATGAATAATATTTAGTAATAATAACAATAGTAACAATAATATCATTAATAATAATAATATTGGTAACAATAAAAATAGTAAAACTAATAATACTGGTAAAAAAAATAAAAACACTATTGAACATACTAATAACTATAATGATGACATTTGAATTTCATTATATTTTATTCTAAGTCGTGAATTAGGCAATAGAATAACAAATTAATAATTATTGAAAAAAAACTCTTAATGCAAAATTAATTAAACCAGACTGTTGATGATAAAAAATAATATTTAATAACAATAATAAAATGATAGCAAAAACAACAAAACAATTGTTGATTGTACTGAACTTGCATTTCTCGATTGATAACTTTGTTCATTATGTCAGAAAATATCAAGTTTGAAAAAAAACTCAATATGAAGACACAAAGGTCAGACATACGTTCTTACCTCACCAAATAACCACCAAAGTTGGAATTGTGAGGCATTACCACGAAATTAAATATCTCATCATTGGGAGTGTATGACAATTTTGATGAAAATTACATGATGATTTTCAATTATAAATGTTGTGTTATAAGTGAAAAATCTGTCAATCATAATATTAATAATCGACCATATTATTTCATCAAATGTGGTAATAAATTGTTGTAACAACGGAAAAAAATAAACAAGCACATACAGAAAATAAAAAATGAATAGAAAAAAGAAAAGAAAAAACAAGTTTAAGCTCTATTTAAAAAATCAATACAACGAAGCAAAAACTCAAATAAAATAAAAAAATAATTGATTTTAAAAAAAAACAATACAAAACACCAAAACTCTAAAAACAAAAAAGTGGAGAGCATAATATTGTTTAAAAAAAAACGTAAAACCAACAAAATTTTAAATAGAAACGAAATCAAAAAATTATTTTTAAAGAATTCATAAAAAACATCAAAACTCCAAAAACGAAAAAAAGGAAAGCAGAATATCATTTAAAAAAATCGCAAGCAACAACATAAAACAATAAAATTCTAAAAAGGGAAAGTATGATTTTAAGAAACAGTGAAGAACAACAACATCCCAAAAAAACAAACAAAAGGGAATATAAAATATGATTTTAAGAAACAGTAAAAATAATAAATTCCAAAAAAAGGTAAAATATGGTTTTAAGAAACAGTAAAATCAATGAAATTCCAGAAAAAGGGAAAGAAAAATATGATTTTAAGAAAAAGTGAAAAACAATAAAATTCCAAAAAACAAAAAGGAAGCAAAATATAATTTAAAAAAACCCGGTAAAAACAACAAAGGTCCCAAAACAAAAAGAAAATTCCAAAAAATGGAAAATATGATTTTAAGAAATAGTAAAAAACAAATAAAGTTTCAGAAAAGGGAAAGGAAAATATGGTTTTAATAAGAAATAAGAAACATTAAAATTCCAAAAAAGCAAACAAATGGGAATAGAAAATATGATTTTAAGAAACAGTAAAAAACAATAAAATTCCAAAAAGGGAAAGGAAAGTATGATTTAAAAAAAGTGAAAAACAACAATATTCCAAAAAATGAAAAAAATGGAATAGAAAATATGATTTTAAGAAACAGTAAAAATAATACAATTCCCAAAAAAGGGAAAATATGATCTTAATAATATGTAAAAAAAAACAAAATTTCAAAAAAGGAAAATATGATTTTAAGAAACAGTAAAAACAAAAACAAATCTAAAAAAAGGAAAATATGATTTTAAGAAACAGTGAAAAACAATAAAATTTCAGAAAATGGAAATAAAAATATGATTTAAAGAAACTATAAAAACAAAAAAAGAAACCAAAATTAAAACTTGACATGACAGGAACGAAAGTTTGCTCAGAAAAAAATGTCCAACACCGACATGAAGATAAATATTGCATCAGAACAGATCGAGCCGAGTGAGAAATTCTTCATAACAAAAAAACCTTCGTAACGAAAAGTTTCTTAGGACGTTGGATTTGTTTTACTTAGAAAGTATTTTTATTTAAAACTATGAAATCATAAAAAAACGGTTTAATAAACACAATAATAGTAACTTATATAACTTTGATAAAACTAATAATAATAACACACATAATGCAAGTTATGAAAACAATAACAATGTTAATAATAACAACAAAATAATAATAACGATTATGTTAGTAATATTAATAATAACAATATTGATAGCTCTAATACTTTTAACAAAATTAACAATAATAATAATAAATAATAATAATAATAAAAGTATCAACAATATATTAATTAAAACAAAAGCAACAGTTATTATAATTTGAGATTTATTTTTTATAAACAATAATATGAAAGTAAATTTTTTAAAATGCTAAACTTAAGCATCAATGTTATGCATTACATAATTACAACAAAGTTTAAAATTATTAAAGTTTTATGAAATAAAAATTTTGAACATTTTTTATTACTCAAACATAAAACATAAAATTTAAGAAAAAAGTAAATAGTTGTATGCATGTCATGATGAAGCACTCATGCACACAAATTTAAACATAAAATATGCAAATACATAAAAATATTCAAATAAAAAGCATAATAATAAAATAAGTGTACACTAATGTTTAAGTACGAAACCATGAAAAAGATAAAATATAAAAAAAATACTTAAAATAAAAATAAAACAAAAACGGTATAAAATATGAAACATAATAAGCGTTTGCAAAATAAAATTCAGATAAGAATCGTTAATACTTTATTGCTTATCTCCAGGCAACAATAACATTCAAATGTTTAAAGAAATTCGATAAAAACTTAAAAATACCAAATTTATCACACCTAAAGTTACAAAAATGGAGAAACTTTTGAAATTATGATTTGAATAAAAATATTCCAATGTTAAATTTTTAATTAAGCCTCACCAGGAGTCAAACTGCCGAAGTTTAACAAAAACACAAAAACTTTAAATATTAACATAATTTTATGTTAATTTGAAGACGTTACACCAAATAGTACAAACGAATTAGTTTTAATTTTTAAAAAAGTGTTAAAAATTTAGCAAAATTTAATCTAAAAATTATCTCCGTTTCCATCTGATCTGCAATTTTCGTGCACTGGAGTTGAATATTAAAAACTATTCTCTTGAGGACTTCAATACATACAAATGCATTGAAAATAATATCGAATCAGGCTCAAGAGTATGAAAGTATCACGTTGCTATGATACCGAAGAAAAATCTGATACAAAAGAAAAATTAATTTTGATGATAATAACACTGAAACAATAATGTTGATGCTAACACTAAATAAACAAATAACCAAAAATATTATTAATTTCTATAACGTGATTATAATAATATTAAGTACTATACAATAATGATAATATATACAGTAACAAAAAGAAAAATAATGAACAACATAAATAGATTTGTCTGATATAAATACTTTGAATATTAGAATATTTATCTAAGCAAACATGTGACTTATAAAATTTATTTAAAACAGTAAATGAAACAAATGTTATTATGTATATCATATAGAAACAAAGCAAATGGCTAATATAAATCTATTGATATTATATGTGTTAGCATTTACTGTTTTATATTTGGTGAATAATGCAAAACTGGAATTTACAAAAAAACAAAAATGTAGCATCATAGCTATCAGCATCACCATTACCATCCCCATCACCACCACCAACACGACCATCATCACCGCAGCAACCGCTATCACCAGCATCACCACCATCACCAGTACTATCACCAACACTTTCATCATCATCACCACATCAACCACTATTACCAACACCGTTATCGTCGTCATCACCACCGCCTTCACCACCTCCATCATCACCACTATCGTCATCACCACAGCAACCACTACCACTATCACCGTCATCATCATCACCATAAAAAACACTATCACCATCACCGTCATAATCATCATCATAACAACCACTATCACCATCACCGTTACCATCATCATCACCACCACCATCGCCATCACTATCACCATCATATGCATCATCATAACCACAATAACCACTATCATCATCACCATTATTATCATCATCACCACCACCAACACCACCACTTTCACCATAATATTCATCATCATCACCACAACAACCACTATCACCATCACCGTTACCATTATCATCACCATCACTATCACCATCATAACCACACCAAACAATGTCACCATCACCTCCACTATCACCATCATCATCATCATCACTACCACCACTACCACCACCACCAACACGACCACCATCACCATCACGATCACATTTTTGTTGTTGTCGACACCTCCCCATTCTCAACACAGAGGACGAAACCCTCACGTCAGAGGATATAGTCCTCACCCCAGCAGGTTCGACCATTGGGTAAGCAGCCCGCCGCTCTCACTGTGTCTATCCAGTAGGCCTCCAGGTCCAGGTCCGTCCACATCCTCTGGGCATGTGAAGAAGTTTGTCGTGTCGTATGTGTGGTGCTGGCACAGCGGGCTGTTTGGTGTGGTGTTGTTATAGTCGAGAGCATTTATTTGTTCTGAACAGTGATAGTGTTCTGCGCATGTTGTGTGAGAGGGTTTGTTTACTATTTGTGATGTCTGGTGCCTGTCTGCTTAGTACTTTGTTTGATAGTGTGCTGTTTGCGTAGTTTGTGACTGTGTGTGTGTGTATGATTTTTTCAGTTGTTTTTTTTGTTCGGGGGATTGTTGGTTGTTGTGTGAGTGGGTGGAGTGGTTTCAGGTGTACGAGTATTTATATGAGGAGTATTTTTATTTGATCGTTTAGGTGTTGTCTGTTAGTGGCTAATGTACATTTTTTGCCTGTTCTGATGGCTATTTTTCGATGGTTTGTAGTTTGTTGATGTTTGTGGTGATAGTGTTTGCGTATTCTATGATGGGTCGTGTGATGTATTTGTATGTTTTTTTGCTTTTATACCAGTGTGTAGTATTCAGCATGTTTAATGTG
Source organism: Archaeomysis grebnitzkii (assembly GCA_031471125.1). Classification (NCBI taxonomy): domain Eukaryota; kingdom Metazoa; phylum Arthropoda; class Malacostraca; order Mysida; family Mysidae; genus Archaeomysis; species Archaeomysis grebnitzkii. Next base: position 2,950 of record JARUHE010329046.1, on the reverse strand, counting down.
GGTTTGGTTTTGGTGATGGTATTGTTAATGTGTATTGAGTAAGTGATTTTGGGGTCGAATGTAAGGCCAGGTTTTTATCCTTGGCCGTTCGCAAGAGTGTCTTGTGTATGTGTACAGTAGGTGTAGTGTGTTACTGTATTCTCCAGAGTCGGAGGTGAAGAGTGTGGTGATGCTTTTGTTCGCCCTCAGAGTCAGTTGGTTGTCTGATGTCCAGTTATATATTTGTTGGAGGTATGGACATGTTTGTACTTTTGCTGTGAGGGGATTGATGTGGCAGAATAGAATATTGATATCGTCTGCGTATGTGATTGGGGAACGCCGGTTTTTATATGTGTGGGAAGTTTTGGTTGTTGAATTTTGTAGTTGACTATGAATTTGAGGATACGTTGGGTATGTTGGTGTTGTATAGTTGAGCGATTAGCTGGTGTGAGTATACTTTGTCTAAGGCTATGGCTATGGTTCTTGTGGGTGATCACTTTTGATTAAATCCTGTTGTTATGATATTATTTATTTTGTGAAGTACAGTAGTGGTATGGTGTTGTTGTAGTGGTATAGTTCCGTGTTGGTGATTGGGAGATGAATGTTTGGTTTTATAAATGGGAGGAGGATTTTCTCTGATGTTTTTTTCAATTAAGGGGTCTTTGTTGGCGTTTGAGACGGAGATGGTTTTCGTTATTTTTCATGTGTTGGGGATTGTGTTATTGTGGTTGTTGAATTGAGGAATTGCTTGTTGAAGAAAGTGTCTTTTTGTTCGGCAGTTAATGTTTTTTTGTGTGGTCCCATCAGTCTGAAGGAAATTTACATTGTTTCTGCATGAAAATATAATTTGCACAGTTTGAATGAATGCAATTTAGATTATTTCTTCATGAAAATAAAATTTGTATAACTTGAATGAAGAAAATGTACATTCCTTCTGCATGAAAATATAATTTGTATAATTTGAATGAAGAAAATTTACATTCTTACTGTATCAAAATATAATTTGTATAGATTGTATGAATGCAATTTACATTGTTTCTACATGAAAATATAATTTGTACAGTTTGAAAGAATGACATTTACATTGTTTCCTCATGAAAATATAGTTTGTATAGTTTAAATGAAGAAAATTTACATTGTTTCTCCATGAAAATATAGTTTGTACAGTTTGGATGAAGGAAATTTACATTCTTTCTGCATGAAAATATAATTAGTATAGTTTGAATGAAGAAAATTTACATCGTTTCTGCATGAAAATATAATTTGTATAGTTTGAATAAAGAAAATTTACATTGTTTCTCCATGGAAATATAGTTTGCATAGTTTGAATGAATGGAATTTACATTTTTTCTGCATTAAAATATAATTTATATAGTTTGAATGAACGAGATTCACATTGTTTCTGCATGAAAATATAATTTGCATAGTTTAAATGAATGGAATTTACATTTTTTCTGCAAGAAAATTTGCATTGTTTCTGCATGCAAATATTATTTGTATAATTTGTATAAAATGTAAATAGATAGATTTGAAGAAGTAAGAAGTGTATAGATTTAAAATTATGTTAGAATTGTAGAGATTTGAAGAAGTGAGAATTGTATAGAGTATAGATTTGAAATTATGTTAGAATTGTAGACATTTTAAGAAGTGAGAATTGTATAGATTTGAAATTATGTTAGAATTGTAAACTGGTAACAGACATGTAAATTTGGCAACGCTTATGCAGATTTGCAAAGGAGAACGCATCTCCGTCTAGGCAGTAACTGCATTAGATTTAGGCTATGTTAACCAATATAAATAGTTTTATACTCTACATATGTGTTTATGATATAAAAATAAAAACCTTTTTTTGATGATTGAAATTCCATTTTATAAAAATATTTGCTTAAAATGTATTGAATATTTTGAAAAAATGTTTTCGTTAAAATGTAAAACCACTTTTCATTTTAATGGACAAAAACGCGATTTTCATTTCAGGAAACGTCGAACTCTAAAGAATTTTAGCAAACAAAAATATAAAGATACACAAAGTAGATTTTTTGGCATATGATGCAAATTTCTATTCATATGCAAGCTCTGTACATTTACATGAACGCATACATACGTACGCACACACATGTAAATTCGCATATATACGAGTGAATGCATACACACACACCAGCACATGCATACACATTGCATATGCACAATATATGTCATGCAATATTACACGCGTACAGAAACGCGTGCATGTGCTCAAATTAAATATACAGAAAAGTCAAAGTTCACAAGCGCAAAATATTAAAAAATTAACTAAAAAACGTAGAATGAAATAGAAAAATTCTTTACAATTTCAGTATTAAGCGTTTTTTTGTAATGCTGAAAATTTGAAAAACAAACTAAGTTAACTTCTAAAGAAAATTATTGCAATGCCTTGCAATAAAAATAATTCCAATGCTGAAAAAAATTTGAAATAGAACAATTGAATAAAAACAATTGAAAAACTTTCCAAATAAAGAATTAATTTTTGTAAATTTTATCAACAAAGCAAAAGATCTAAAAAATGTATTTACATATCACTCAAATGTGGATGTAATTCATGGTAGAGTTTTTTTTGGTTTAGGGTTTTCTTCTTTTTACAATTATTTTTTTTCGTAAAATTATCAATTTCTTGGAAGGACAGATAGTTACAATACCTGAAAATATAAATAGTAAACATGATAGTTATTTAAACCAAGGATTTATCCCGTGTACATACTTTTCTTGTAGGTTTACTTGTTGTATATGACAATTTGAGTATTTTTGTAAAAATCACAATGAGCAAAAAATGTTGTATTAACATTATGTAAGAGTTGATCTGACGTTGGTTAGTAACACACGTAGTGTTGCAAAAAAATGTTTTTTTTCTTGGTGGTTTTTTTTTGCAAAAAACACGTTTTTTTTTTGTTTTTTATGTTTTTTTTTGAGACTCTATTTTTTTTGTTAAACTTAT
>JARUHE010329035.1:0-10998 GCA_031471125.1 Archaeomysis grebnitzkii | reverse complement strand
TGTGTGTGTATGTGTGTGTGTGTGTGTGGGTGAGTGTGTGTGTGTCTTCATATAAAAGAACAAATAAATCTATAAAATTAATAAAAAGGGAAGTTAAAACAAAAGATGTGTTTAATTTGACGTTTAAATTTATATTAAATTCTTCTTCTTTTGTTTTCTTTTCCGATGTATTCAGTTTCCTTTTTTTATTTCTTCATGTTTCTGTAATACATTGAGTTGAAGATTTATATGCGTTTCTCTGTATATGTGTAAGCGCGTATATACTTTTATATGTAAAACTACCTCACAGCTTAAATAATGATGATCATATAATTACTAACTGTTACAATTGTTATTACCGTTTAACTATTAACGATTGCAACTATTATGATCATATAAGTATTAACGATTGAAATTATTATGATCATATAAGCATTAACAATAAAAATTATGATGATCATATCATTACTGATAATTGAAACTATTGTGATCATATAATTATTAACAATTAAAACTATTACGATCATATAATTACGAACGATTGAAATTATTATGATCATATAATTTATAATAATTGAAACTATTATTAACAACTAAAATTATTATGATCATATAATGAGTACCAATTAAAATTATTATGATCATATAATGAGTAGCAATTAAAATTATTATGATCATATAGTTACTAAGAATTAAAGCAAGTAAATGCCGTGTTTTTACATTTATAAAAAGTTTCTAAATTTGTTTATTTGTTTAATACATTTGTATATATTAATATATTAAAACTTGTCTTTCATTTGTTTGAATAACATATTCTCGAAGTCTTCAAATACAAATATTGGTTAACCTTGATGTTGATGATAATTTGGCCAAGTCTAAAAAATCCTAAAAAAATATACATTTTTGGTAAACAAGTCGCTCAGGCATTCTACCTTGGAATCTCCAGTTCTTTCATTTCTTTTAAAGTTACTTTTCTCCAAACCTTCAAATAAAAATCTCAAAAAAAACGTATGTTTTAAAAGGAAAATATTGATTTCACAAAAAAAATCCTTAGATACACCAATGTATAATGAAATGCTCTTTATTTTCATTTAAGCAAATAAATCATTCACCACCCCAAAGCAAACCCCAACAAAAACAATCAGAGGTCAGTTATTGGTTTTTTAAACACTGCTTAATAATGATGGTCATATAATTACTAACTATTAACAATTGAAGTCCTGATGGTGATATAATTAGTAACAATTAAAAAAATGTTGTACAAAGACCCAAAACATGGTTAATCATATAGTTCATTCGGTATTTTATTGCATCTTAACATTGATATATTGATAGATTAGGCTTCAATATATCACAATCCTTCTTCATATTCAATTTTTTTTTAAATCTTGAGAACATTGTTGCAAAGATCAATTATAAATAAGAAGACACAAAAGTTATTGTCCGTATTGCAACTAGGGACGCACTGATAAGCAAACTGGCCGATTACCGATTAATCGGCCGATTAATAGGTTATCTAAGGCCGATTGTTGCTGTCATAAATGGTACTACCGTAATGTTAATTTAATTATATATTTTATTTTTCATGTTTAGATAATGCATATTTTATTGAGATAAATTACTAATTAGGTATCAGATACAAGATACGTAAAAATTAATTAAATACTGACAACAACCATCAACTATTATGGCAACTAGTTTCTGCTGGAAGTATTTTGATGTCAATCCCAAGAATAACAATACATCTGTTTGCAAGTTATGTCAAGCCATCATATCAAGGGATAGCAAATCAGCAAAAACTTTTACAACGACTAATATGTTAAACCATCTTAGAAAAGCTCATCCAGAAGAAGCAAAAGTTGAAGATAAGAAAAGGAAACACAATGAATGTTCAGGTACAGACATTCCATGAACAAGTGGCAGCAACTACGAACCTCCAGCGAAACACCAAACTACTATAACATCAATATTTGCCAAGAAGAAAATTTGGGATATTAATGACTACAGGTCACAAGAGATCCATTATCTGATAGGAGAAATGATTGCTGTTGATGTTCAACCATATTCTATAACATCCGACATTGGATTCAATAGGCTTATTGCAAAACCTTTCCAAATTACAGTATTCCATCAAGAAAGTACTTCACTGAAAAAATAATTCCATCTATATTTACAAAAGTAAAAACAAAAATTCAATCGTCTCTTGGTGAAATTAGCAGCATTTCTTTGACTAAAGACATTTGCACAACTACTACAAATAATGCTCCCTTTCTGAGTTTGACAGGTCATTGGCTTTCAAATGACTTGGAACAGTGCAGAGCTGTGCTTAGAGTTGTTCCATTCACGGGTTCACACACAGGTGCAAGAATAAATGAAGAATTGCACAATGTTCTGGATAAGTATAAAATCTCCAATAAAGTTATTTTAGTCTTGTGGGATTCAGGAGCAAATATGGTTGCTGGTGCCAGGGAATGTGCTTTAGAGTCACTGTCACGTTTCATATATACATTGCAATTCTCAATAAAAGATTCATTATTTTCCCAACAGGCTGAAAAGACAATCATTACAACTTACAGAAATATGGTCTCTCACTTCAATCACTCTCCATTAACAATTAGCAAATGAACTGAAGTACAGGATCAGCTTAATTTGGAAAAACAAAAAGTCATTCAAGATGTGACCACACGTTTGAATTCAACATATTATATGCTGAAAAGGAATTTAGAACAACGAAACGCTCTTGTAATGTATGGTGTTAATAAAAAAATTCCTACCTCAACAACTTACCAATGGGGACTTGTTCAAAGAATTGTCCAGCTGCTGAGTCCATTTGAAGAAATCACCAAAGAAACAAGTAACAGAACTTCAACCATATCAATGATAATACCTACAATTTTAGATCTGAGGTTGTTTCTATCAAAAGCTGTCCAATCTAATTCTGGTATTTCTGACTTTAGTGGAAACCTTACCACTGTTGAAAAATGCAGTGAATCAGTGGAAACAAGATTTTCATCCTATCTAAATGATAAAACTTTGTGTGTGTCTACTTTCTTAGATCCAAGATTCAAACTTAAATTTCAAAAAAATGACATAGAAAAAAACATTAAAAATTGAATACTACATCTTCTACTTTCTACTGATGATAATAAAGCAGAAACAGGATACACTTTTTCAAAATCTACTGAGGATCAAGAAGATCAAACTCATGAAAGTGAAAGTAAAACTTTATTTCTTTCAAGTCTGTTTGATGAATTAGCTTCAAATAAGCCTACAGTTAATACAGTAACAAATCCAAACTTAGAGCAGGTAAAGGCTGAGGTAAACCTGGAGACTGCAACTGCAAGTACAACAGAAATACAAGAAGCACAACGTAAACTCAAAAGAAGCAAATCCCTTATTCATAAGTGCACAAAAGAACTTGATCATTATGTAGCTTTACCACTACTCGCAAGAGGTGATGATCCATTTCAGTGGTGGAAAAAGACACAGGAGACCTTACCACTGCTGAATAAACTAGCTTCAAAATATTTAGGCGCACCACCTTCATCCGTGGAGAGTGTATGAACCTACGAGGAACAGGCTGAGTCCTGAGAATGAAGAACCTTTAATGTTTCTACATTACAACTTAAGAGTATTCAACTTTAAATACTGAATGCTCCAGTGGAAGCAGAACTTCAGCTTATAGTTGTTCACTTAAAAGTTGGAATTTGTAATTTCTTTTTTCTTATATAGTTGTTTAATTATATTCATTTAAGAATTGGAAATTGTACTTTGTGATTTGTAATTTCATTTAATAAAGCAAAAAATAAAACAAAAAGCCATAATAGCAGTCCGACACTTAACACATGTCAAGTTAAATTGGCAGGTACTGTGTTAATGTGTCAAAGCTATCTGATGAGTCACTTGGCAGTGATGAAATGGTTTAAATTTAATAGGAAACATAAAAATAAGTAATCGGCCAAAAGACCAATTATCGATTAATCGGCAAAGTGGCCGATAAGGCCGATTACCGATTACCTGCCGATTAATCGGTGCACCCCTAATTGCAATATCTCGATGTGAATGTCTTCCAATTTAACGTAGAGATCATCGTTAGTTTATTGTTGAATTGTTCATTTGAACTGCAAGTTCATCCTTTTCCTAATCAAGTTCAATAGCCGGAGTTGTCTAAACTTTTTGTTAAATTTCGAACTTCTCCCAATTACATTGTGAAGGAACGTACATCATCCTTTCCTGATTTTTGGCTACCTCTCTTAATTTTTCCTTTTCTTATAGAATCTTCAATTTTTTTTGGCTGCCAGCCAGTGGAAAAACATGAAATTTGTCCACAGTTTTGTTGATCTTCATCATCATCGCCGTCATTACGTCTCGAGAAATCTTCTTTACTTTGGGTTACTATCATGATTATTAGATCAATTTCTTGCCATCAAACGGTTTTTTTCGTACAACGAAACCAACTATCTGTAGATTTCAATATCATCAATAACTTGCTCAACTACTTCCTTGAGAGTACGAACTCTTTTTTCTAACACCATGAGGTGCGAAACCCGAGACACGGTTAATCGTAGAGCTTATTCGTTACTTTATTATTATTATGGGTTGGAAGGAGTAGTGGAAGAGAGGACGAAATAATAGAAGAGTTTTGAGACAAATAATCTCTATCTTCGAGACGATCGTTTGGAGATGAAACCCTTTTGTTTTTTTTGTTGTTGTTTACTTTTTTGTTTGCAGCTACAATTCTTGTTAGATGTCCCATCTGGAGTTTGTTACCCTATGATGTTAGTTTTCTTCAATTCTTGTTGCTCATGTTTTTTATTTTGGCCCTGTTGATGTTATCTATTTTATTTCCATACATTCAAGATGTTAATTTTTACATTCACGAAGGTGAGCGGCGAGGCAACACCTGGGTTTACGTGATTTGTTTGCATCCACAAAGTTGCGTTGAAACAACTTCTTTTATGCGATTTTTTGTGTCCACAAAGTTGATTGACGAGACATCAGCTCTGTTTCAGCGTGGCCTTTGCGCTCGCAAAGAGAGGTGATGACACACCAACATTGTTTGCGCGCTCTAACACAATCAGGTTGGCTAGAGTAGAGGACTTCCTCCACATGCCCAGGTGGCAAGTCGTATAGTTACTTTAATGCATCTTAACATTGATGTATTGATCGATCAGGTATCAATATACCACAATGATGATAAAATTATTAATAATTAAATTAATGATAATCGTGTAATTATTAACACTGAAAATTGTTATGAACATATAATTATTAATAATTGAATTTATGTTGATCACATAATCAGTAACAATTAAAGTTGTGATAAGCCTATAATTATTGACAATTAAATTTATGATGATCATATAATTAGTAATACTTAAAATAATGATGATCATACAATTATTAATACTTAAAATATTGATGATCATACAATTATTAACAATTAAAATAATGATGATCATACAATTATTAACAATTAAAATAATGATGATCATACAACTATTAACAATTGAAACAATGATGATCATACAATTATCAAAAAATCAAATTCTGATGATCATATAATTAGTAACTCTTAAAACAATGATGATCATACAATTATTAACAATTTAAGTTACGATGTTCATACAATTTTTAACAATTTAAATTATGATGATCATACAATTATTTATACTTAAAATAATGATGATCATACAATTTTTAACAATTTAAATTATGATGATCATATAATTATTTACACTTAAAATAATGATGACCATACAATTATTAACAATTAAAATAGTGATGATCATACAATTTTTAACAATTTAAACTATGATGATCATACAATTATTAACGCTTAAAAAAATGATGATCATACAATTTTTAACAGTTTTAATTATGATGATCATACAATTATTTTCATTCAAAACAATGATGATCATACAATTATTAACAATTAAAGTAGTGATGATCATACAATTTTTAACAATTTAAATTAAGATGATCATACAATTATTTACACTTAAAAAATGATGATCATACAATTATTAACAATTAAAATAGTGATGATCATACAATTTTGAACAATTTAAATTATGATGATCATATAATTATTTACACTTAAAATAATGATGATCATACAATTATTAACAATTAAAATAATGATGATCATACAATTTTTAACAATTTAAATTATGATGATCATACAATTATTAACGCTTAAAATAATGATGATCATAGCATTTTTAACAATTTAAATTATGATGATCATATAATTAATTACACTTAAAATAATGATGATCATACAATTATTAACAATTAAAATAATGATAATCATACAATTATCAACAATTTAAATTGTAATGATCATATACTATTAACGATTAAAATGATCGTATAACTCTTAGCAATTAAAATTATGATGATCATGTAATTACTAACAATTAAACAATGATGATCATATGATTATTAACAATTAAGAATATGATGATTAATTAATTAGTAACAATTCAAATTATGATTAATATATAATTAGTAATAATGAAAATAATGATGATTATATAATTGTTCACATTTAAAACTAAAATAGTCATATAATTATTAAAAGTTAAAATAATGGTTATCATATAATTAGTAACAATTAAAATTATCATGATTATTAAATTAGTAGCAATTAAAACAATGATGAGCATATGATTATTAACAACTAAGATTATGATGATTAATTAATTAGTAACAATTAAAACAATGATCATCATTTTGTTATTAACAATTAAAACTATGATGATTAATTAATTAGTAACAATTAAAATAATGATGATCATATGATTATTAACAATTAAACGTATGATGATTAATTAATTAGTAACAATTAAAACAATTAACAAATAAAACTATGATGATTAATTAAGTATTAAAAATTTAAACAATGATGATCATATGATTATTAACCATTAAAACTATGATGATTAATTAATTAGTAACAATTAAAACAATGATGATCATTTATTATTATTAAAAATTAAAACAATGATGTTCATATGATAATTAACAATTAAAACTATGATTATCAATTTATTAGTAACAATTAAAACAATGATGATTATATAATTATTAACAATTAAAACTATGATTATTAATTAATTAGTAACAAATAAAACAATGATGAGCATATGATTATTAATAACCAAAACTATGATGATTAATTAATTATTAACAATTAAAACAATGATCATCATATGATTATTAACCATTAAAGCTATGATGATTAATTAATTATTAACAATTAAAACAACGATGATCATATGATTATTAACAGTTAAAACTATGATGATTGATTAATCAATAACAAATAAAACAATGATGATCATATGATTGTTAACAATTAAAACAATGATGATCATATGATTGTTAACAATTAAAACAATGATGATCATATGATTATTAACAATTAAAACTATGATGATTAATTAATCAATAACAAATAAAACAATGATGATCATATGATTGTTCTCAATTAAAACAATAATGATTGATTAATTATTAACAATTAAAACAATAATGATTGATTAATTATTAACAATTAAAACAATAATGATTGATTAATTATTAACAATTAAAAGAATGATGATCATTTGATTATTAACAATTAAAACTATGATGATTGATTAATCAATAACAAATAAAACAATGATGATCATATGATTGTTAAAAATTAAAACAATGATGATCATATGATTATTAACAATTAAAACTATGATGATTAATTAATTATTAACAATTAAAACAATGATGATCATGTGATTATTAACAATTAAAACTATGATGATCATATGATTATTAACAATTAAAACTATGATGATTGATTAATTATTAACAATTAAAACAATGATAATCATATGATTGTTAACAATTAAAACAATAATGATTGATTAATTATTAACAATTAAAACAATGATGATCATATGATTATTAACAGTTAAAACTATGATGATTAATTAATTATTAACAATTAAAACAATGATGAGCATATGATTATTAACAATTAAAACTATGATGATTAATTAATTATTAACAATTAAAACAATGTTGATCGCATGATTGTTAACAATTAAAACAATGATGATTAATTAATTAGCAACAATTAAAACAATGATGATCATATGATTATTAACAATTAAAACTATGATGATGAATTAATTAGCAACAATTAAAACTATGATGATTAATTAATTAGCAATAATTGAAACAATGATGAACATATGATTGTTACCAACTAAAATTAAGACGATCATATAGCAATACAAATTATGGGATAATATTTTAACATTATGTTGTATTTTGCACAATATTTTGATATTTCTATTTTCTATAATCTTCCAAATATTGTTGCTATTGTCGTTATTTTTATTTGTGATTTTATCTTTGATGTTATTATTATTAATTGTTGTTCTTATTTCCCAACAGGTAATGTATCAAAAGATTCCAATTTGGTGTGTTTGTCCATCTCCGCTGCTGCTGCTCTCGGCATTCTCTTCTCTAAATGGTTCCTGTAAATAAAATCAATTTTTCAATGTCTACACTACATAGGATGTATACGGTTGTCTATAGAAGATATTATAATTATATTTGTTTGTCCTCACAAGAAGCATTTTCCATCAATTTAATACAAGTTGTAATAGATGTTGATGTTGCTAACATGAAGTTCAATCAAATTATATCTTACAGTATTGTAGATAAAAAGGATTCAAAATTACAATAAACCCAACGTTGAATGTAAGTGTTTTCAATATTTAGATTAGCATAAATATTTTAAGCTTTTTTAATATTAACTAATACAAAAAGTATTTTAATGTTTTCTTGTCATGTATGTTGGAATAAGTAAAACAAAACTTTATTTTATCCGAACACTTATTTTTACACATTTAAAAGAAATTCAATGATAAAAAAAATTTCTGAACACCTGTTTTTACATATTTAAAAGAAGTTAAATGATAAATAAAATTTTATCCGAACACTTTTTTTACATATTTGAAAGAAATTCAATCATAAAAATATGTTTTCTTTGTTTATCGGAACAATTATTTTTACATATTTAAAAGAAATTAAAAGATAAATCTTTTTTTATCCGAACATTTATTTTTTCATATTTGAAATTCAATGATAAAAAAACAAAAAATAAACTTTATCTGAACACTTGTTTATACATATTTAAGAGAAATTCAATGATAAAAAACAATTATCAAGTAATATAAACAAGTAGCTTTGATATAAAAAACGAAACATTAATTAACTGAAACAAACAAATGTATTTGGATATAGATCTCCTTTATGACAAGAAGTTTAACTCTTTTCTCGAGCTGCACCTTGGAATTTAAAAATATTGAAATATAGGCCAGTGAATCCGAGACTATCCAGATCCAGCTGGATGTGAAATATCCACATCTGGTTAATCACTAAAATAGAAATATGATGACACTAATTTCTTTCAAAATATTTAATTGTGACTCCGCAGGATTGTTATATAAATCAAATGCCTTCATTGAAAGTACAGTGCGAGGCATTTTAATCTGGACTTGCATTTATGAGAATTATTCTCTAAGTTTTGAACTAAACCCGAGCCAAAGACGTCTAACTGAACAGCTTATTGTAATTTGTATTGGAAAGATAATTACATTGCAATGAATGATCGATAAATTAATTAATAAACAGAAATACAAACATTTTGAAATAAAAATTTAAATTCCTGAATTCTAAAATAAATATACATTTCTGGGATCCTTTTCTCTAAATAATTGTCTGCAAGAAATAATTTAACAAATGCCGAAGTATGAAATGTATCAAAGTTATTCATCTTTTATTTAAGTTTTTTCAACCTACAGTTAGTTTATTATTTTTAGTGAAATGACAATAATTAGGTTTGAAATGTTAAGTAGTTAAATTATTCAAACGCCGTGAGTGAATCCAGCAAAATGTCCAATGTAATCTAATATAATCCAATGTAAAATATCCTTGGTTTAAAAAAGTATTCATTTTTAAACATTTAAAACACATTAACATTAGAGTCTGCAAATTGTAAAAAAAAATGTGCAACCGCTGAGGTATTAAGGATTGAAGTTACATCATTCGTTGAGGTGAACTTGCGCTGCTTCCTGTAAATATAGCAGACCTTGACCGGTTTCTAAAAAATATTACACTGTCATTATATTTCAACTCGTAACATTTTACAGATTCATGTGAAGGAAATTTTTCAATGAATCCACAAAACCTCACATAACTAAACAAGTACAACATTTATTAAGTTAAGAAAACAATTATGTAAATAAAATAACTTTTCAACTTCACAGAAATTTATAACAAAAATTGTTCTATTAGTTATTAAACATATTTTTTGTTATTCATTTCATTGAAAGATTATTTAACTCTAAGAAATGATGAATACAATGATTATCATTTATTATTGTTTTCCAGTGAAAAAAAAATATTTTAGTTACCAAGAAATGTTTCACAACACTTTCTTAATTATTAAAACAAGGTGTAAACTTTTATTTGTTTCAACGTGTTTTTCATTCATACTTTCACAAACAAAATACATTTCTTCAAATGTATTGATGGTGAATGTAATTCCAAGTACAAATTTGTGTGTCTGGTAATGGAGTGATGAATTAAAGCCCTTAAGATTCTAAATTCTTCCCTGACAAAATATCTTACAGGATAATAATAAATATTGTTCATTTTTCATTTATTAGAAAACAAGTGAAGTGTTCGACGTTGACATGTAAATTTTACTTTTAATATACATTATCAAATTGAACGTTAATATGAAATTGATCAAGACATTTAATTGCATCGAACGTCGCACACCACGTTTAAATGCAAATGTAATCTCCATTGGGTATATATTTCCATTTAAATAAGTGTAATGTAACAAACAATTAATATTGCAACATTTAAATAAGTATAATGTAACAAACAATTAATATTGCAACATTTAAATAAGTATAATGTAACAAACAATTAATATTGCAACATTTAAAT
>JARUHE010329024.1:0-10998 GCA_031471125.1 Archaeomysis grebnitzkii | reverse complement strand
ATTATGCTAATAGAAAAAAAATAATTGTATATATATATATATATATATATATATACATATACAAATACAATTTTGAAATATTCCCAACATCCAATACAAACTTTAATGGTGAATGTTCAACATTAAACAATTATGATTTTTAAACATTCTAAACATCCATTATTGTTGAATGTTCAACATTAAACAATTGGATTGTTTAAACATTCTCAACATCCAATTCAAACATTAATGTTGTATGTTCAACATTAAATAGTTAGAATGTTTAAATATTCTCAACATCCAATTCGAAACATCGAACATCAATGCTGAATGTTCAACATTAAACAGTTAAAATAAAAAAGGTACTAAAGGTAGTATGAAAAAAATGAATTATTGTAATTCATAAATTTTGTTAAGAGGCACAGAATAATTTATCTTTAAATAACGTTCATTTCACTTTCACGTTATTGCAAATTCCGTTTTTAATTTGCTGAAAAAAATAAATTTGTTTGTTCCGAATTGCCTCTTTCGTACTCTAGGGTTCAATTTTACCAATACAATAAGGGTTTACTACCAATACAATACAAATTAAATTCTACCAATACAATAAGGGTTCACTACCAACACAATATAAATTAAATTCTACCAATACAATAAGGGATGTTTACAATACTTCTTTAATGTGTTTTGTTCCTTATGGTGAAACTTGCCATGAAATTATGGGTTAAAAAATCCATTCATTATTCATATTTGTTGAATGGAACTTTGCAAAGATGTTTATCGCTGTTAAATTTGTATAATTTTCCTATGTTGGAATGCATTGAATTCTCATAATTGAAAGAATATTTAAAATAGACAATAAAAGTAATTGTTTTTGATATTTCGAAGAAAAATTTCTTGACCCGAAAATGCTACTTTTTTTCTTATTTTTTACTTTAATGGAGTTGAAAGAAAATTGTTTTTTTTTGTGGTTTTTCATTTTTTATTTTAATTATTTGAAGACTTGACTAAATCTTATGTATGAGATAATCAAAGCTGACATCATCAAATTGACTAACCTTTGTTAACAGTGTTCACATTTTTGTTGATTCAATCAACTTTTTTGTGATTCAATGAAATTCGTATCACATTGTACCAATGTGATACAATTTGATTGAATCACAAAAATGTTGATTGAATCAATAAAAAAGTATGCACTGTTAACAAAGGTTAGTCAATTTGATGATGTCAATCTTAAATATCTTAGACATAAGAGTTAGTTCAGTGTTTTAAATGTGCATAATCAAATAATTGAAGAATGATCAGAAACTATCAACTATAAATTATCACAAAATTTAAAAGATTTAAATAAACAACATTCAATAAAGCTGAAAAAATATTCATATTTAAAAAAATGTTTGTACCTAAAAAAATTATTAAAAAAAAGTTTATATCACTAGAATATATAAATACCAACAATAAGAAAAATTGTTTTATACTTAAAGTCGTTGTAAAACATAAATTTGATACTTTATTGTCCTTTTAATAGATTTTCACACGTGGAGTTGTTCTTAAGAAAATACGAAGTTATAACTCAAGAAAAATATAATAAAATATAATAAAATATAATACAATGTAATAACTTTAATCTAACAAAATATTTCCGTACCAATGCAATGGTGTAAATATATTTTAAACATCATTTCGTTGTTATTATAATTATTTTTCTTCTTCTTCTTCTTTTTTGTTCTAACATTACTTACTCTTCTTTTTTTTCCTTTTTCTAACAGTATTTCTTCTTATTCTTCTTCTAACTTTAATTTTTTCTTTTCTTATTCTAACTTTACATCTTTTCTTTTTTTAACTTTAATTCTTATTTTTCTAACTTTACTTCTTCTTCTATTTCTAACTTCACTTATTATTCCTTTTATTTTTCTACCTTTCCTTCTTCTTCTTTTAACTTTACTTCTTCTTCTTTTTATAACATTACTAAATCCTTTTTTATGACTTTACTTCTTCTTATTTTTCCATCTTTACTTATTATTCCTCTTATTTTTCTGACTTTACTGTTTTCATCTTTTTTTACTAACTTTACTTCTTCTTTTTCTATTTCTTTCTTGCATTTTTCAAATAATAGTTGTTGTAAGAAGGGTTGACCAAAATAAAAATTTGGTTCATCTCTTTTTTATTTTTCATTTTGCAGGAATTTTTACTTATAGTATAAATTGAAGAACTATACATTCTCAACAACTTTTACTAAGTAAAAGTTTTACAAAAAGTAATGTTTTTTGATTAATAGCTGTTGTAAGATATGTTTTTACAGGTTTAACCAAAATTAAAATTTGGTTAATATTTTTTTGTTTTAAAGCAATGTTTACTTAACTATTAATCATCAAAAACTTTTACTAATCAGGCGAGATTGATTTGCTTCCTGTCGCTAGTTCCATAACTATCATTACTCATGAAAAATCCATTTAATTGTAGAGTTGTAGAAAAAAATACAAAACACCCCATTGTATGTTTTATTCATCTAGAACTCTACATATCATTTACTAAAAATGATTATCTTACCAATAGTTAGGTTTTAATTTAATTACAGATTTGTAATTAGCTTTAAAACATGTAAGCCTTGCCAAATCCATTTAATCCAAAATGTAATAAAACTAAAATTACCAGAACGTAGGTACTAAGGTATACAGTGTATAAAGTGAGACACTTTTTCTTGTCTTGGTATGGAAGGTGCATTGTTGTGGCAAAAAATTGAGTCACTGTCATGTCGAGTTGAGCTTTCATTGGGAGTACATTTGTGTCTGACTGTAGATGTAAGGTGGGGGATTTTATGTGTTTCCAATGTCAATAGAGAGTTCTATGTTTTGGATTGGTTCGAGTTTTCTTGAGCTCGTATGTGAAGGTATATGAGCCCAGATGGGACTGGCATAGTCTATTTTTGTTCGAAGAAACTGTTTGTGTACAAGTGTTAGTGTTTCTTTGTTAAGTCCGAATGTTGCATGTCCTTGTCAAAGCTTTTCTTGAATTTAGTTTAGTGTTTTTTTTATTTTAAAGATTTTGCGTGTTCTGTTAGTGTCTTGTGTGATAAGTTTCAGGCTGAGAACTGCTGGACTGTTTTTCAGATGAAGGCGTTAATTGAATAGGGTAATATATGGAGGAAAGTTAATAGATGTCGACCTTGTGGATGAAATGTTCGTGTGGATTTGGTTGAAGATTCTAGAATTACATTTGTTTTGGACCAAATTAAAGAGTGTATGTGTAGTTTTTAGATTATGAGTGGTTGTTTTGAGTCTTGGATGTTATAATGCTTAGGAAAGTATCAGGGTGTCTTGTGGGGCAGTATACATATCAAGCATAATCCTAGGTCTAGCTCGTCTGCTTAGGAAAATAGCAGGGTGGTCGTGTGGGGCAGTATACATATCAAGCAGTAATGAAAAATTATATTGAACAGTGTTGGATAGAGAATTTATTCTTGAGGAACACTATTTGGCAGTAGTTTTGTATTTGATTTTGTGTGCATGTATATGCCTTGTGTCTGGTTGCCGGAAATGATGTTAGTGAGCAAATTTTCCTCTTATGTTCTTTTGTTATGTTGATAATCTTTTGAGTAAACATGTAACATGTCAAATGATTTTTTATGTCTGTTAATGCTAGGTCTGTTTAGATGGGAGGAGTATTTTGATTAAATCTGTCAATATATATTGAGTTAACGTTGAGAGAGTTTGGAACGAAAACCATGTTGGGATTGTGCTGTGGGGATGTGAGATTGGACTTTATTGGGAAGTTTTTCTAGAAGCTTCCGACACGCAACATGAGGGTTATAGAACGATATGAAAATGGAATGCTTGTTGGTTTTAAAGTGTGACTTTTTCAATAGTGTTAGTATTTGGTTGTTAGTCCAAGAATAATTGTAGATTTTAGTCAGGGTGTTGATTGCAGTGGGCTAACATGCTCAACACGTATACTGGAGATGTTGTCGGGTTCGGTTGATCTTGAATTTTAGGAATTGTGTATAAATGTAGAGCCTAATGCAGCCACTTGGGTGTCAAATCAGCCCAACCGAGTGACGGCCGGAAGCACGTGTAGCGCATATTGTTGCTGGACAGGAATAGTTAGGCTACATCAAGGATCAGCATTGAATCTTTAACTCTTCGATATGATAACAGGTGTCATTAACGAGGAAGTATAAGAAGATGCACCATGGTCTCGAAATGAAAAAGGACTTTAGAAGACAGGGGCTTAAAGATAAGCAGAACCAAGTCTTGGTATTTGTGGTTCAAACGAAGAGAATATGGAGAAAAATTAAAAATGGATAAAAAGATAAGCAAGAGAGTGTCTGCTTTTAAGCACCTGGGCTCACACGTGACTGAGAGTATAGAGCTTGATGTAGAAGTTAATCACAAAGTTCAATCAATGAGAAACACATCAGGGGTCCTCTGTGACAGAAAAACAAATCCACGACTAGAAGTAAAGGTGTGTGTATAAGAAGGCTGTTCGACCCGTTATGTTGAAACATTGGCAGTGAATAAAGTATAAGAAAGGAAGATGAACTTGCAGAGATGAGAATGCTGCAATGGATGTGCGGTGTAACAAGACAGGATAGAATAAGGAATGAATACATAAGAGGCACAATAAAAGTTACAGAAATAAGTAAGAAGATGCAAGAAAGGAAGTTGAACTGGTGTGGTCATGTACTGAGAGATGAACAGTTTGTGGAGAGAGGAATAATGAGCATGGAAGTGGAAGGTCATAGAAGGAGAGGGAGACCGAGTCTTAGGCGGAAAGACAGGTTAAGATGTTCAAGAAAAGGTTTACAAGAAGAATGTGTGAGCGACAGAGCTAGATGGAAAAACCTAGCGAGGGGCAGTGACCCCATATAAAAATGGGGATAAGCTGCAAAAACATAAAAAAGGAAAGACTGTTAGTGCAGTGAAAGGTGGAGAAGTATTTGGGTTTAATTTGCTTGATTTTAATGTTGATAATTGATTTGCAATATTTTAAAATGTTATTTTCTTGTGATTTATAGTTTGGGATATTTCCATATGTGGTTGTTATTGCTTTTTGTGTAGGTGGAGTTGTGTATGTCTTTGATGTTTTTCAGACTTTTTTACTGTGTGTTTGTAGTTCTACCTTTGTCCACTTTTTCTGGTCTTGGTCATTTATGGAGTTTATGATAACTTTTTTTAATACATCTTGTGATGTGGCTGAGGTTTTGTGTTTTAAGTTGTTTACCTGTTTCATGAGTGTTTGATTGAGGTAAGAAGTTGGGACTGAAGTTTTTTATGTTATCTTGTATAATACAAACTTTGACAGCTGTAGTGATGACTTTATTTATAATATTAACTGTTGAGTATATAGAATTTTGGAGTATATGAAGATGTTTTACCTATTTTAAATGGGGTTTAATTATACTGTAGGAGATAGTACCAGGACTGTGGTTCTGTGAATTGTGCTTACTAGTGAGACGGTCCTATATATTAGTGTAAGGAGGCTATCCCTCCTCTCTTTCCAGGTCTGTCTGGGAAGATATGGGAGTTACCCTAAAAACCTATCAAAGTTATAATATCTAAAGATAAATAAAATCCAAAAGGCAATACAACAAACATGCCAAAAAAGGTATAAGAATATCAATAAAGCACTAAAATTAAAAGATTCCTAAAATATAGTAAAACCAGACCCGTTCACCTTTGCTAGAGAGACAGAGTGACTCGTGTCATGAAAACAAAAGCCGAGGTTGAGTGTTGTGACGTCACCTCTTGACCTGAGGGTTGTGACGTCACCTTTTGACCTATGATGAAGACGTCGACCAAAACCAACACTTCATCACAACGAGTGTTTGTCCCTCTAAGGAAGACACTTTTTCACGTTTTTTACATTCTGTTTTGTTCAACAAAACCAATCGAGAATTGTTTTATGGAAAATTGTTTATTATTGAAAAAGATTTATTTTGCAAACACGTTATTTTTTATGGAAAACAAGTTTTTTCCTATGAATTTTTTACATTTTTACATTTTTATAAATTGTTTTTTATAAAACGTGTTTTCATTGGGAAGATAATTCTATACAAAACAATTTGTATTTCAACCCTTAATTATAGCTTCCACAAAATGTATTTAAATGTATTACATTGAAATTTAATTGCAGTAAAAAACCTTCTTTTAAATTAGTTTGAAAAATCATATTATGTTCGTTGGCTATAAAACAAATTAATGCCTAATACAATTCACAAAATGGCAGGGTGTCTATAAAATAATATAAAATAAAATTTAAATAAAATATAAAACGAATTGTAAATAATAAAATATAAAATAAAATTTAAACAAAACATAAAATAAACTGTAAAATGATATGTGAAATAAAATATAAATTACAATTTATAATAATATTTGAATAAAATACAAAATAAAACATAAAATAAAACTTAATGTGAAATAAAATGAACTATACAAAAACATAAAGCAAAGTAAAATATAAAATTAAATATTAAAGAAATTAAACGTAAATTAAAATAAAAATTCCAGCAAAAAAAAACAATATAAAATATGAAAAAAAACGAAATATGAAAAAATGTGGTAAAAGCATAATAAAATATAAAATAAAACAAAATATAAAATAACATTGAAAATTTAAAATGAAATATTAAAGAAAATTAAATTTAAATTAAAATAAAAATTCCAGCAAAAAAAAACAATATAAAATATAAAATAAAACAAAATATGAAAAAAAATGGGAAAAACAAAATAAAATATAAAATAAAACAAAATATAAAATCACACTGAAAATATAAAATGAAATATACATCAATGCGAGAAAACAAAATATAAAAGGAAATAAAATACAAATAAAAAAATATAAAGTAAAACAAAATAAGTAATAAAATGGAATAAAACTAAGTAAAAAATAAAAGAAAAAACCATAAAATCTAAATAAAACAAAAAAATATGAAATATAAATACAATAAAATAAAATAAAAGCAAACACAAAAATATATAGAATACAATAAAATAAGATACTCGACAAAATGAAATAAAATATAAAATATAAAACAAATGAAAATGAAAATAAAAAATGAAACAAAACAAAATAAAATGCAAAACGAACCCTAGGAAGCAACCTTGTTTCACCCCAGATTTTACCGGGAAGAAATGGGACGTTTCCCACCCTCATTTTTGACTACTCTCGATGTCATTGTAAAGAGAAGAGATCAGCTCCAGTGTTCCAGCAGGATTTCCAAGTCTAAAAAACAAATCCAAGAGTGCTCTCCTACCCACGGAGTCTTGAAATCAACAAAGATAAGAAGCTAAGAAACCTTCCCGAGTTTAAAGTCGCTGAGCCCTCGGATTAAGTCATTTACTGACCTCTCCAGTGTGAACCAGGTTTCCCAGGATGATGGGTAGAGACCTAGTGATTACAGATGCAATTTAGCAGGAGACGTGCAAACATATTAGCAGGGACATTTAGAAGCATGCTAGTTGCTGCAGTCCCTCCGGCAGGAAGAGCAGCATCCATGCAGAGCAAGCTCCCAGCAAGCAACGGAACATTGCACAGACACTCAAAGTAGTCCTCTAGAAGGTCTCCATATACATCTCTCTCTTGTCTACCACAACTATCGGTTTTCATCAGGATATAAACCTCAGGAGTTTGTAACGAGCATAAACGCTTTATCGTCTGGTAGGAAGGAGAAGAGATCATTTTTAGTGAAACATTCCTCAGCATACCCAGCCAAAGCACCAACAAAACTCTCCTTATTCATCGAGACCTGGGTCCTGCTACGAGTAAACTAGTTCTCTGTGCAGCATCCTATCCAGCTTCAATCTCGCAATATAACTTTTGTCGATGGTGGATAAGGTTTCCTCCGAGATATAGTTCCCATTCTGCTTCAACCGGGCTCCAGGAATGCAACACGCAGCATCCCGGGTAAGATGTTGCAACTTTCAAGGTTGTTAGTGCCTGAAAACGAATACTGACCTCTATTGCAAACTCACTTTGTCAAGCGCGGTTCCCCAGTTTTTCAAGGTTAGGGTGGGCATCCTTAATCTCACTACCGAATCAAATTAAGCATAGTAAAGTCTCCTTACCCAACAAATCAGCACCATCGGTCGGTGCAAGAAAAGCCACAACATATAGGAATGCACGAGTATGTTTCAATCCTATGCGGATGATTCGTTCACTGACCGCAAAAAACTTTCAAGCACACTCATTCAACCGACTAGAGATTGCAACGGCAACGCTCTCAAGGTGAGCGCCATTGGAGCGGCCCGACCAGAGATAAGTGCAGTCAACCACCACGGCAGAGCCAGCGTCAGGCCATCTCACCTCTGAAACAGTCACCACATCCATTTGCAGCCGTTTGAGCACATACGAGAGGATAGGCAATCTACTATTACTCGAGAAAGTTGAGACATTCGAGGCACCCACACGACAAACACGCTGCAGATCCAACGGGAACAAGCAGCCGTGAGCTCCCACGGTACAGGGGATTCATTAAGATTAAATTACAAACAAAAACAATAAAAGTCATAGTCTTTTATCGCTTGCTGATTGACTTTAGTTGATAGGAAAGTAAAAATAAAAATTAAAGAAATAAATTGTTCACAAAAATATCAATAAAATGAATCAAATCGATCCAAAAATAAATTGTATAAATATTTGGAGCTTTTACATATTTGTGGAAGTTTTGGGTATGTTCATATGTGCATGTGTGCATAATGATGATAGTGGTAAATAATTAAACTTAAAAGAATTTTGTTTATGTGTAAGATTTAATTGTAAATGCTACTCAAATGAACGAAAAAACAAGAAAATAATATTTTTAATCATAATAAAATAAATTTTAAATCATAATAAAATAAATAATACAATATAATTTTAAATCATTATAAAATAAATTTAGAAAAGCTTAAGTCAAAATCGCCATTAAATTTCTGCCCACAGTTTGACCTCTTTCAAAAGTGTTTTAATAATAATGTCGGAGATGAAAGGAATCCAAATTACACGTCTCATGCAATTAATTACTTCTTTGTTAGGAAAAAATTACCAAAATTTCTTCTTTTAATTCTCGTAATTTCAAAGGAAAAATATTTGGAATTATACTTATTCATATTTCCATTTCTAAATAGCTGTATGCATCATTTCGGTTTTGTTTGACGTTTGACAGATGAAAGCTATTTGTTATTGTTATTCTTAGTGATAAATAAAGCTAAACATATAATAGAACGCCAAGCTATAATTTAGCAGACGAGTATTTAACTGGAATTTACTTTTGAATATATTTTTTCGAAACAGCTTTAAAAGAATAAAATAATTTGTTGAACAATCATGAGTACAACACAATGTATATTGAATAGAAACCTTCTGTGAAATAAAGAATATGTCTTGGCTATTTATATTAAGAAGTATAGTTTATCGCTATACGTTTTTATCTTATTTATATTAAGGATGTTATTTTTTCTATTTGTTTTAATTTTAATTAGAATTTGAACAATCATTAAAAGATGCACCTAACATGCAGCATGCCAAAATATGATTTCTAGTCCACGGAATCAAAGTATTATATGGATCCACAATAGCACAAGTGAGGTAACTTTCGTTCAAATAACATAGAGTTTGCCTCATTTGTGCTATTGTATGGATCTACAATAGCACAAGTGAGGTAACTTTCGTTCAAATAACATAGAGTTTACCTCATTTGTGCTATTGTTACGAATTGGTAGACAGCTTATTGACATTTTTATTTGCCTTAAGCCTGTGCAAATATTAATTTTCAACAATGCTGGCTATTACAGTATTGTAACCTTGAATTATACATTTAATTTCATTAATTGTTGCAATATCTTAGACAATGGAAATATTGTCACAACTTTACAATTATATGAAAATATATTCATGTTCAATAAATAAAAACTCAAACATTTATTATGGAGATATTTTTTCCATTTCCTGCATAGATATTATTTTTGATCAACAAAAAGATTAATACTGGATATTTTTTCGAGATAATAAAGTTCATATTATCTCAACAAGTTTAAAGTCTATATGACAAAATAAAAACAAAATATTTCGATAGATGTAAACAAAATCACAACACCTTATTAATTGTTGCTGTAACTGATTGCCATGTTTAAAATAGGACTTAGCCCAAACTTTAAATTGAACACTATTTTGTATTTCAAGCCGAAAAACTGCACCCTGCTCAGAGTTTACTGTTTAGTCTTTCACACCTTGCCCAAGTTTAATTTGACTGTTAGCAATATATAAAAAATAGAAGAAATGAGACGAAATAAAGAAATTTAAATCTTATTTCCTACCGAAACCATTTTACCTTAAAAAAATTATAATGATTTTTTTTACATTGTTAATTTTTTCGTGCTAGACTTTTCCCGCTCAGTTAATGGGTCTTACGTCTTTGTTGCACAGGTAAAAATTTCCATCCAATGGAGTTAATATTGGAGATTGAAAACCAGCGCTCTTTTCATGCATAAGTATGCTTAAGCACGAAATAATGCAAAAAACGCTTTAATATGTATTTAGTGAAAATAAAAAATATTACACAAACATATGAACAATTTATTTTATTTTTATATTATTTTAAAAATGGTAATTTTTAAAATACAATAAAAGTAGTCAAATAGTTAAAAAATTATAAACCATAAAGTCAAAGTAGTCAAATAGTTAAGAAATTATAAACCATAAGGTCAAAGTAGTCAAATAGTTAAAAAATTATAAACAATAAATTCAAAGTAGTAAAATAATTAAGAAATTATAAACCATAAAACCAAAGTAGTCAAATGGTTCAGATATTATAAACCATAAAATCAAAGTAGTCAAACAATTAAGAAATTATAAACCATAAAACCAAAGTAGTCAAATGGTTAAGATATTATAAACCATAAAATCAAAGTAGTCAAACAATTAAGAAATTATAAACCATAAAACCAAAGTAGTCAAATGGTTAAGATATTATAAACCATAAAATCAAAGTAGTCAAACAATTAAGAAATTATAAACCATAAAACCAAAGTAGTCAAATGG
>JARUHE010329023.1:0-19221 GCA_031471125.1 Archaeomysis grebnitzkii | reverse complement strand
TGAAATTTATTTAAATATGTCTTAAGATGATTTTTTAGTGAATTTCTTAAAATAAAGTATTTTGTTTTTAAGACGATGTTCGTGAACTTACCCTATTTCTACAGTGAAATAAAATAAACAATATTATGTAGTTATGTTAGAAGCCCTGTTTAAGATAAAATACAAAAATTCTAGTATCAGTAAAGGTGATCGAACGAAGCAAATATATATTCAGCATAGTATATAAATTATAACATTATTATACAATGGTTGCGTTCGCTCGTCAATTGATCTAGATTGAACTTGAATGAATATATAAAGAAACGTGCCTATACCAGGTGGTGCACTAGATTGAAAATGACATTACCGACCTTTCACAAAGACCAGCTTATTCTGCACATCGATTATACAAACAGGTTCTCAATTATCCAATTTGTTGTTTACATAAGGACTACATTTAAAATATCGAGATAGTACATCAAATGGTGGAATGCTTTTCTTTTCATATATTAAAAAAATATTTATTCAAAATAAAAGCAACCATTTAAAATTTCTTAGATGGCAGGAAAAACGAATCTATATTTACTTAAATGCATTGAATATTTGAAAATCAGTCATCCAGATTGCCAAAGTTATAAATATGCAAACAAATTCATACAACTTGATAATCTTGACTTATTCAATGCTCAATATTTTTATAGAATTCTATATGGATAATAATTTACTTTGTTTATGTATTTGAAATTTTAAAGAATTAAATCACCTTTTATATATTTTACGATCATGTTTCAGAAAGGAGAATAAAAGTGAATATCAACTCAAGACTATTTATTAAATCTAATACAGAAGGTTAGTAGGTTATATATATCTAACCGTATAGACGATGTAACCAGATGCACAAGTTGACAAATGATACTGAAGAGATACAGATGGCCGCTTGTTATTTCAAGAATGCTGCAGTTGAAATTCTTTGTTGCTCACATACAATTTAAATTACGGACCTTAATACTGGATCAGAGAAACTTTTATATATATTGAAAGGTCCTTTTAATGGTAACCAAGCCTTCAATTTTCATACAAAACAATTGATAAACAACAAAAGTGAACTCTATATCAAATAGACAAACTTAAAACAAAACAAAATCTTTAAAATATTAAACTTGTATGTAAATTCAAAGCATGATTATTTTAATATCTCAATAAAGGTTAGTAAGTTAAGCTGAATATATTGTATTTGAAAAACAAAATTATTGCTACCCAAGTTGTTCCTTTAATTACAATCATATTACAAATAAAAAGAAACAAATTGTGTAAAAATTCATCTTCATTGAGATAAAGGGAATCAAAGGTTTAACATGTTCGCACTACATTTGATTTCCTTTAAAAAGTGTACAATTTATGCATAGAATTCACCAAGCCTGTCCGTAACACCACGGAGGCTGGGGACATTTTGTCCAACAACACCAACAGGCTGTGAAAAAAATCACCAAACCTTCCATGGTTGGGGGACTGAGGCCCAACAGCCCAAGATGCTGTGAATTCAGCCTACCTGGCTGTTCATTGTCAAATCCTCCAAACAATCTTGTGGAACATTCTAGGCCTACTTTGACCCACCTCTTACTTCATATATAAAATGTTCACTTTATGGATGTGTCCAAATCCAAACAAGGTTTTGTTCTTCGTTTGTTTAGGATGGAGGAGACACTACCATTTGTTAGGCTCCATCACCAGTAATGCAAGTGAGCTGCAGCCATGCGGAGACTGAACAGGGCTTCGGAGAGGCAATAAGCTGGGAACACAAAATATGGCCACAATGGGTGACGCTTCAGGTGTTAGTGCATGGTTTGTGCCACGCATTGCTAAAAATCGATCTACTTTCAAATGAACCTTTCCCATGCATAATCCCATATTAAAGAACTTTTATACAGTATTCTATTGATGCCTCTGCACGCATATTATTTTTAGAGAAGAATTTTTCTATGAAAATGATAACAAATCACAATATAAACTAGAATGACATGAATTGCCTATAAAAATAAACACTAAATTATAAAGTTTAAAATAACATCACCATAATTCAAATTAAAATACACCAACACTTTAAAAATAAAAGGCAATAAATATCACTCTAAAATTTAAGGTGAACTTCTACCACATAGTGGATTGTTATTATTGAGTAGCCATTTTCTAATAGTTAAAGAACTCATGCAGTATGTTAAACTTATCAACAACTTGTATTACTATTCTTCAATAATAATCACGAAACAATGAAAAACACTTTAACAAAATTTCAATTTTAAATTATCGGTTCATATTTTTCCAAATAATAAAAGTTTAACTTTTTTGACTAGATTGATTTAAAAACAAATTTACTTTTGGTTTTCCAATACATCAGTGGCTCATTGTGTTAATCATTTCATACAAGTTGCTGTTTAGGGCACAGGAGCCTGCCATTAACATTTTCAGATTTTACCAAATCAAAACATGTCGAACAGATCCCATCATAAATTGGCAAACAAATATTAAAACGGAATTTACGAGTGAGAGGCCACGACAAAACACGGTTTACATAAAAAGAGAAAAGCATTAATGGCGGATCCAGTGCCATTCGACACGAGCCGTTTCTCTGCAGAAGCCATTAGATCAAAATTATGAGTAAACGGAATAACAAAACAGCGTCCCAGCCTGGCCTTCTCTTGCGCTCACCTGTTCACAAATCGCTCTCCGCACATCCTCTCGGCTCGGACAACAATCCTCCCTTTTGACAAATGGTATAAATATCACTAATTTAAGAAGCAATTAATATTATAAATGAGTCACACTATTTAGCTGTGACAAAATGATGCATCAACATAAATAAGCTTGAAATAATAAATGAATATCCAAAATAGCCATTTAATTATTTAGAATATTACAACATTTACAAAATATTTTTATTCTATAGTCTATGACATGTTTAAGTTTTATTGATTTATAAGTAGCATGACAACAATTGGTTGGTTGGTAACTACAGAAAAGTACTTACGTTAAATTTCATATATCATTTTTATTTTTCATTTGTAACAATAGTTATAATTTTACAATAATAATAATAAAAAGAAGGATAAGAATTGAAGATAACACTTCAAGTGTACAATTGCAAAATAAGAATTAGACTGACCTGATACCGTTACAATCATCTATAAATGTGACAAAAGGCAGGATACAAATAGAGCAGCACAGACTTTGAATATTTTATCTACACAGTCTAAGCTAGAAACTTTCTTACCTGCTCAAATTACACAACTATCATTATATTACTTAAACCTAGCTTTCATTAACCTAGATACTAACATTAAGTGGCTTTTATGCTCAAATGAGAAAGTCAAAATAGCTTGCTTTGGTTCAACCTAAACCGAAGATCTTTATTTGCAACGAGCAGTTCTATTTGTTGGTCCATCGAAAAGCACTCCTTAAACTTTCATCGAAAATTGCCACACTTGATAAACAAGAAAAGGTTTTCTCTGACACTTCCTCAGACATGGATTGATTGTATGTATGTCTATGATTCAATTTATTATCTATATCTAGGAATAAAGATTTTGTACTATATTAAAGTATTCGAATTAACATTATAGTTAAAATAAATACAAAAATCATTAAGACAATGATGAAATTTTTCACATTGCAGTGTTCATTATTCACTACTAATTGTTAACAAATTTAAACTAAATAGATTTTGAAATTTATTTACCAGAAAATTATATTGAAAATAATAAAGGATAAAAATAATGTACAGACAGTGTGCCACATAAAGTCAATCGAAACAAAACATTTAAGACGGAAACAATAGTTTGTAAATCTAGAATGAGATTGAAAAAGATGAAAATTTAACACTAACTTATATTAGTTTAAATATGAGATCTAATAGCTAAAAATTTCAAATAAAACAATTTCACACTACAAAATTTAAATATAAAAAAAAACACATTAAACATTGCAAAGAATTAGAGAAAGTTTGTATAGAACTAGAAATAAGAAACATTGAAATGTAATTATTAATTATTAAGAATAAAAAAAAATTCATTTATTTTCCCGATGAAAAAATTAACTTGATAAATAGCCTCAAAGCTATAGAGTAAGCAATTTCAAGTTAACAAGAGCCATATGGTAAATAAAAAGGTTGAACGAACTGAAAAAGAAAATATTGCCCACCTCCCCAGAAAAAACTGAGAAATAAAGATTGAATTTGATAGAGTCGGTGTTAAATCGAGGCTCAAATTCCAAGCATAGACTACCACCTCGTTCATTGTTAGTTTGATTCAATTTCGTAAAAGTCGAAGAAATGGCTGGTGCATTTCAGCCCAATTAACCTAAAGAACATTTACACATAATTATTTAATTTGTTTCATAAGGTCAGGTCACTCAAAATATTTATAACAAATTTGATTAAATTTAAAACATTTAAAAAATGCAAATGGAAATTGAAAATCAACAACATATTTCTCAGCCTATTTAAAATGCTTTAAAGGAACAATTATTATACAAATGGCAATACATTGGTATATTTTTAATTATAGTAACATATTAATCATATATATAAATATGTTATATATTTAAAATGCTGAACAAGAATTAAAAAGAACAGGTCAGCAAAACATTCTTCTATGCTAGATACTGTATTTATAGAATTATTTGGCATACTACTTTTTGTTGTTGAACCACATGCATTAATCAACAAAAAAAAGGTGAATAAAATAAGAAAATTGGCAATTTCTTCAAGTTTCAAGTAAATTTACTATCAATCTAGATAGTAGTCATTATCTTTTATATATTAGTCATTTATTTATAAATCTATATATATATACAACAACATTTAAACAAGCTGGCAATGCCAAGCTTAGTTGATAAATAAATTGAATAATCAAGATTATATCAACAACAAAAAGGCAGCCAAAGTAAAAGTAATACGAATAATAACATAATCTAGTCCTAGTATAATCATAAAGAAAGAAGCCCATTTACTGTTTAACATAGTGATTCACATGATACAATTGATGAATAGTCAACTTTGTGCTTCTATTAACTTGTCTGAGTTTTTTTTACGTTCATGCGTGGCTTGATCTCTTCCCCTACCTGGAGGAGGTGCTGTAGTTGCAAGTGACAGCAGCAGTAAAGGAGTAGTAGTAGTAGTAGTGGTAGAAGTAGTAGTTTAACTTGTTACAGGCACAGCCAGCCTTTCAAACCTACCTACTGGCCGAATTGTCACCTAAATCTTGGTATCATCTGCGGCGCTCCCATTATGGGCGCACCCATCATTTGGGGACCCGGGAAACCTGGTGGCATCTGTCCTGGTAAAGCTGTAAAGATAATATAATCGCTGTAGTGACATTTTATGCAACTTATTCAACAAGACTGGCGATCATAAGTAAAAATTATTTATTATAAA
This sequence comes from Archaeomysis grebnitzkii, assembly GCA_031471125.1. NCBI lineage: Eukaryota > Metazoa > Arthropoda > Malacostraca > Mysida > Mysidae > Archaeomysis > Archaeomysis grebnitzkii. The sequence continues at coordinate 13,814 of JARUHE010329023.1, read as the reverse complement.
TATTATCAAACTTCAAATACAGTGTTTCTCCTCTTTCTTTTCAAATAAAGCTAGACCTTTTTCTTACCATAGTTACTTCATTCATTATTCACAAATTTGTCTCAATTACGAAAAAACATTTAAAGTCATTTTGAGCGAAAACAAAACCTCACAAGATTCTTTCAGACATAAATGATCCAAATGTGAACATAGTTGAAACTTTGTGGAATAACGAGCTCAGTACAACGGAGGTTAGTCCAGTAGAATTACAACTGAACTCACTGGTAAGAAAAAGGCTTGATTAACCAGTATATTATCAAGAAGCGGCTACATTGATTGCTACATTAACGACAAGCTGTCAAAGAGCGTCTTTTGCGACAAATGCGCCTACGTTCCCTCTCCCATCGATCATAATTATGATAAACTGACACGAGATCCAAAAGAAATGTTACTCGCACAAGGTGTACAACGGGAGGGTGAACGTACAACCCAAATGTCGCACGAGATACACTCCGTCAAAACTTCTTTTTGATGAAAGGTACCATAACCATTATTATCATTTAGTAAAAGACATCAATTTGATTTTTTACCAAAAAAACATTAGAATTATTAGCAGAGCAATGAAATATTTGAAAAAAGAAGCAGCATAGCACCGAGGAACAAATCTAATGATAAACCAAGGGCATACAAATACATCTAGAATTAAATCTCTCCTACCTGACACAACAAAAAGAAATGGCAGATCTTTTGACTGAACAATGCTAGGAATTACATTTTTATTTTTTAATAATTTTGCTGGCATATTTGTGAAGGAATATTTTTACAGCTGCCAGCAGCTATTCAGAATCTATGCTGAAACTACAATAGCAATGATGTGTTATCCCACGGTAGCATTCATTTAGTTTCAGCAACAATTGTACAGTTGAGGGCGGCCATTAAAAATTCCCCTCAAATTTACGCCTGCAAAATTATAAACCAACATCCATGTCGTGAATTCTCAACATTGGGAAATCATTCAGTATTTCAGGCACAGACATGAGCTGTTGTCGAGCAGCTGTCGAACGTGGAATTTAATGTGAATAAACAATGAGACAACATTTTACATGAATGAGGACGCTGATCAATATGAAGTAATAAAGTGTAGGTGAATTACCAAATAAATTCTAAACTTATTTACTTGATCCTTAAGTAAAATTGTTTTCTATGGGTCATTGTGTAGTAATAAGTAATGACAAGAACGTTTTAGAATATTTAAAAGAAAAAATATTAGAATTTAGGCTTATGAAATCTCTATATTGGAGTGACATTTAAATTTGATTACCTATTCAATTTATTTCTTACATTAAATAAAACAAAACTTAGGGATAAGTATTTACAATGTGTTTCAACTTTCCTCAAAATGAAATATTTGCCCGACTATTTCAAACACTTTATAAACATTCGCATGTCAAAGAGGTAGGATGAAAGTACTATACTTGTGCCTACATTAATTGGATTTAATCATGTTTTAATGTGGATTCCAAGATTACCATAGAAAAACATCCGCAACAATAATTTCAAACTAGACACACCATGCATTACTGATCAGTTTGTACAATGTAATCAAGATTTTAATGTGCAAAAATATAATAGAATAAATCTATTCTCTATGGGTAATAGTTGGATCTAATGGTGGAATGATGCCTTACCTTTAGGACCACAAACACTCGAGGGACATTCAACACAATTTTCCTCTAATGAAACTTCAGTAAATTCACATCAATCAAGAAAATCTACAAATGATTGCACAAAATTGAAAAAAAAACGAGAGTATTCCCTAACAATTCAAATTGACTGTTTATTAACATTAATAAATTAACGTAAATTGTATGGATTTTTCAATGATTTTGCAGGTTTACATACACATACAACATCAACATCTTTCCAAAAACTGAAGACTTCGTGAAATTAGAGCATCCAAAAAGATTCATATAACCCGGAAATAAATTGGTAATTCACTAAAAAATCAAAATTATTATTTTTCACAAAAAACTGTAAATCTTTCGAGAGAACTGCAAGTGCCTTGGACAGCAATATTTGAAAACTTTTAATATATGTTATATGACATTTAAAATAGCTTCACCTTGGAGAATAACTCATGAAAGCATATAATCTACGAGGATAATGGACAGGGTGCAATACAAAAATAGTTATATGATATAATCAAAGTCTAAAATTTTCTGTAAAAAGAAGGCAAGAAAATTCATAACCAACCAAATCCCTAAGTGAAAAGCTCAACATTTTTAAATATGAATAAGAAAAAATTCTAAAACTCAAGTTTTCCTTTATGCAAATCAAGCTGACAGCATCGCCAAAAGTGATTCACACAAATTAAACTGACGATTAAAATATTGTAGACTAATGTTTATTAAAACAACATAATTAGCCATGATAGAATTTTATTTTAAATTTTTTAAATTATTTTATTTCATTTTCAAAAAATAAGAAAATTCCTAATTGGTCAGTATTTCAGGACTACGAAAACAACTTATCAACATCACACATTACTGTTACAATATTGTGTAGCCCCTAAAATAATTTGTGTATACCATCTAAAATAAATTTTATGTACCATCTAAAATAAATTTTATGTACCATCTAAAATTAGATTTTGTGTACCATCTAAAATAAATTTTATGTACCATCTAAAATAAATTTTATGTACCATCTAAAATTAGATTTTGTGTAACCCCTAAAATAGACTTTATTTAAGACCTAACAATAGATTAGGTTATAATAAAAATCAAAACCTTTAAAAATATTAATAACTTTCACACTAAACATTGATACCAATAAATTTAATTTTGCGGAGAAAAAGTGTGTGAGTAAGCAATTCTTTCATGGAAATGTTATTGATAACAAAATATAAAATCATAACAAACAACATCAGTTAAACTGTGAAGTAGAAAAACTTAAATAAAGAACGACATTGTTAACAATTGCAAAACTTTTATTCATAAATAATAGAACAAAGTTTAAATACAAACTTATTCAAAGGAAAAAATTACAGGTTAAAAAAGTTTTTTTTACTCGAATTATTTGAAGTTGAAAAAGTTGAATGTTTTTCAAGACCTGAGTAATAGAATTATATTTATGAGTAAAGCTTAGAATTGCAATAATGATCAAAAAGTCGAATTTTAAACGGATATAAATATGTACAAAAAACACAACAAAACACGTGGATGGAATTTGGAGTAAAGTTACCTTCTCGCAAGTTCCTCTTCAGTCGTTTTTATTCAGGGAACTCAAATAAACTAAAATCTTTGCTCTATAATCACCATTGGTAACACTGAATCCCAGTGATTTAAACTTAAATCGGTAATTGCGGATTTGTTATAAATTACATTTCAAATACATGTTAAGGTAATTGGGGAGGAGAGCTTATTCTTATATAAAATAAACAAATTGAAAAAATTAACCATTCAATAGTGATGAAAAACGTTTAGATTTGATTTTTTTAGAAAAACGTGATTTGATAAATAAATAAAATGGTGAGTATTGATTTGAAAGTAAAAGTATTTGAACAGAACAGAACTGTATTTATAACAAGCCGGCCATCGGTCCGATTTAATGTTAACCACAAAGAACGGATTATTAGACGTAAATTTGAAACAAAGAATTTTTTTAATGAAACACATTGAGAAGTAAACACTAGACTACAATTGGCTAAAGATGCAATATGTGAGAGGTAAATGAGCAATCTAATAATCATTAGTGTTAAGGCACACACATCATGCATTCAAAAAAGTTTAAATATATTAATGTTAGAAGTTACCAACATAGCAAAATCCTTGTCGACGTAACATTAAACTATTATGATATACAAGAGAGAAAGAGAGGATGATGTTAGCCGATATGTGTTGAAAGTACTCACACTTATCAACCCAATAACAACTTAACTAACTGCATCACCACCAATCTGCCGTCAAGTTTCACGGGCTCTTGTGTACGTGTCAGTCACTGAGGAGTTCAAGTCTTTCATTTTAATTAGATTTTTACGACCATCTTAAAACAATTTAACTTAAGTACAAGATTCAAATTGGCGGTGGCCGAGATGCCGCCGCCTTTCATTGTTTACTTTTTGTCTTACTCTAATGCAATTCTTTAATTAGTCAAAAATTTAATTACGAATCAAAAATGAATTTGTCATTGTGATTAATTTAATTCATTTGAAATCAAATATACTTATACAATGAAGAAATAATTGCAGTGAACCAATTGCAACTTATTTTAAATTTTAATTTAACTTATGTATGCATAATTAAAAGGCTAATTATCTAGCTAAAATAAATTCTACATACAACTCTGAACATTCAAAAATTCTATGTACAAACAGCCAACATAAAAACAATAACAACAGCACTGGAATAAAAAAAAGAAACTGTTGAGATGGAAATCATGAAGCAGCACACCAATTACATTTTTGTCTTGCAAACTCCATCTAAAGGAGACTACATAAAAATAGATTTGCTTTTCATTTGAACATTGCATTGCAGCACTTCATTGTTCAAGACTGTTGAGAACAAACCAATATTAAATATTTAAATGTACTGTATTCAAATTAATATCAACATTTTTTTTTCAAATCTCCACAGTTGGAATGTCTCATAACAGCATCAAGAGTTCTTTGGTCTTTTCATTGAAATCACGGCAAATCAAAGTTTATCCAATCTCATTCCTCCATCATTGCTTTGCAGGACATTTATTTCTAATTTTTCTCCTATTCTTTTTTAGGCTTTTGAAGAGAAACAATTTGACCATGAGCGCAAAAAACAATTTTCTGGTAACCGCTTTAGTATTACAAAGTAAATTGAAAAACTATACAAAAAGAATCTTAGTTTTTTCTTTGTCATGTTTGGAATTCTTCATAGAAAATTCAAAAATTTTAGAGATACTTCAAAACTTTTATATATTTTAGTTCTTATTGTTGTGTACTGCTAGATACGATGATAAAGGCATGCACACTTATATGAAAAAACTAAGCAAACTGGATAACTAATCAAGTGATAACATAAATCCATAAAAAAATTATTGAATGAATGAAAATAAAGCTGTGGGAGCATTGAACATATATTCTACAGCTTCCAGTATTTATCTCTTAAAACATACTCTAACTAATGAAAATATTTAAGTAAAACTGAAAAATAATTTGTTATGCATTTCAATTCAATATTTATAAACAAGTATTAAATTGAAAAAAAAAATTGCTTACTTATGTGCATGACAACTTAGAAAAGGGAATCGTCAATTTGACGGACTACAACAAAAATGTTTATTTAAATAAATTGAAATAACTAACTATTAATCACACAACAAAAACAAAAAAAATAAACCTTTCAAAAAAAGCAATATCTAACATGCTTAAGAACAGCAAGAAAATGACACTGCAACTTTTACTTGTCGTACAAAACTTGTTTTTAACACAGTAATATGGTGGATGAACTCATCTAACGTGGCGAGCTTCACAGTTAGTGTGTTAAAAGATAGATTTATTAAGATCATTTTTCAAACTGAAATTTTAACTTCCTGCCTCATCATCATCAAGATATAACTTAAAAGTTTGGGGGAAACATGAAAAGAAATTTCAAAACTAATAAAATTAAATTAAAGTAAATAAAAGTAGTTTTTTTTTCTCGGGAATATGAAAAACATTCTTTAGATGGATCACTTCAGTCATCTACATTTCAAAAAATAGGCTCAGCTAAATTTTTAACCAAGAATCGAAAATTTTTCTATTATTTGGCAAAAACAGCACTTGAATAGAAAAGCACTCATTCAATAATTAGCCATTATAGCAGAAGGATCAAGTGTATAGCAAAGAATCATGTGTTCTTCTAAAAGCTATGTAGGCTATATTAGCACGATTTTGAACTCTTTAAAAAATCATCAGCATATAAGCACAAACTGCAATATTCAACTTACAAAACCCTAAACAAGGATTAGCAATAATTCTCTATAAACATAAAAGGAAAAATATTAATTTGTAAGAAAAAATAATGAAGAACAATGAAACATTTTTGTGAAGGTATTCAAAACAATAGTCTAGTTATCCTCGGGCCTTTATTTGCTTTTTGAAAAATAAATATTTCATCAAGCACTCCTAATATTGGGAAACGTATCATAGCTCTACCAAATTGAGAATTGTAGTAGACAAGAACTAACACTCACAGATTGATTTATACAAACACATATTACCAGCCAAGACATTTACCTGCTCATCAATACACCAGTAATTATGATAAAGGAAGAGGCAATTTGAATCAATGTTCGCATTGTTTTAGTTTTGCAGCCAATAATACAATACAAGTTTCATTGAAAAATATAGTACTTGTTTCACCCTACCAATATTTTAAATACATACTTATTGGATTATAATTTACTCATATATAATATAAATATATATACACATTGTCTCTTGTGATTCTATCAAAGAAAATTGAACTAAACACTAATTTAACATACATTTATTCAATTTATAAACTATTATGAAATATTTAAAAATTATAAATACCACTTAGTTCTCTGTGCATTAGAAAATTAAATTATGAATATTTAACTTAACAACTCCTTCATAAAGTTTGTATCCAAGAACCTGACCATGTTGAGGTTTTTAAGAGTTCTTACATATTCTGCTGAGAAAACTTGTGAATTCAAAATGGTAGTCTTTAATATCCATATAAGTTTCTCAAAGTTACAATGAACCAATTATCATCAATAAGCTTGGACTCTCAAAAACTGTACATACATTTTTTGGGGTAAATTCTTGCATAGTCAATAAAATATCTTAAATTAACATGGAGTTATAGATTATTTTACAATAATTTAACAAAATTATAAACTTTCTGACTCTTTATATTTTTTTAAGTCTTAGCAAAAAACAAAAAGAAATTTTTAAAACATTTCTCAGGCTCTCCAACAACGAAAAATTATCTCCAGTCATCATCCGAGCACCAAAAAAGTATTTAAAATCTTTCTTTCGTCTGAATTTGCTTTAATCAAAATTTTATATAATAGAAAACAGGACAAATGCCCACCTTGACCCGGGGCTATCCAAGCGCCCGCCAGCATAGGTCGTCTCATGAGGCTATCAAACGGGTTGCCTTCTAGAAGAGGATCGAACAAACGAATTCAATGGATTAAGATAATGTAAGCTAAACTGAAATAATAATCAAAGTGTACTAACAACAATCATCAATACATAATCAAAAACAAATCCAGTATTTAAATGACAAGGTCTTTGCAGCCGGCACTTTTTTCAGGGAAAAAAGGTTCAGCTTTTCAAATGATTGTCAATTACTTTTCGTCAACATATCATCCAACTGACCTAGACATATCCTGTTAAACAGTTTCAATATTTTTTAGCTTTACAATAAAACATTTGCCATTATTTGAAACTAAATTTGCTGTTACATAATTTAAAAATAAAAATTACTGAATAACAATAACCAAATTAATGTGTTGAAAACGAGCAATGTTAATCTTAAAAATAATCAACAGCATTGAAACATACTAAAGTTGATTTTGAATCAAATCATTTTGTTTAATTGAATCCTCAAATCAATTTTAATCTCAACAGTTCAGCTAATGTGATAGCTTGCATAGTGGCATCTCCGACATCCATTTGTATGGCAAACAAAATACAGATTTTGGTAGTGCATTTATCAGAAGCAAATTAATTTGTTTTTTAAATATATTTAGGATAGAGATTTTCAAATACAAAATGACTTGCCATTCCTTCAATAGAACTATTTGAAGTTACATTTTTAATGATAAAAAGTAAACAAACTTGAATTGTTTTTTGAACTTTCTTGCTATTCAATGGAAAACTAGATCAATGTGGAAATGTGACAAAAGTAGTTACAAGTGATCAAATTTGAGCATTTGAATGCCAAACTTGAGCATTGAAAGCAACATTGTGCTGTTAATACACTAAATTTTTGACAAAAATCTTTCTATACTAAACCAGTTATTGTTTATCAATTAAAAAATTAAATTATGTCAAACACCAAAAGATGAATATGGAAACAAAAACATTGATTTTTGCAATATTCAATTAAACTTAAAAACATCTATTGAACAAAGAAATTATTTCACAGGTAATCAATATAGAAAAGCATTTCACAATGAACTTCCATTTTGACAAATGCATTCTTGTGTTTAAAACATCAATTATAAATGGTAAATTTCAATAGAAATTCAACTGCTGACAAACTTACCTTCACTGGTCAGAGAAAATTGTGTTCGTATACTTTGAGATTTAAAATGAAATTGATTTAAAATGAAATGGATTTTAAAATCAAACTGAATTTAAAATCAAATTGAATTATATGATGTTGAAAAAGTGATGAAGACAAAAAATTTTATTCAATTCATAAGAATAATTATTAGCAATAAAGATATTTTTTTGGTGGGATGAAATTTTCTCAAGATTCAAGTTTTATCTAAACAAAGAAACAAATGATGTATATTAATGTATAAAGAAAGTGAATGTACCATAACTGTAGCAATACGACCAGATTTATAATTTAAAGACATATCGGCCAAGCACAAAACCATTGAGAATAGGCATGATTTGTCTTGCATTACAATGATTGAAAGAGATCAAATCCAGTGTATTAACAGCCAGCCAATGTTTATTCTATCTACATATACAACTATTGGATTGTCTAGAAATTTAATTATAAACATTTAAATATTTTTTAAACTAAAAAAAAACAAACCTGTTAAACATTTCCGAATCATTTCACCGTCTAAATATATAATAAAAGTTTTCAATTACTTTGTTTACTTTAATATTTGAATGAAATATTTGTACAAAAAATTTTCATTAAGTTAATATTTATCATATTTATGAACTAAAAAAAATGGTTCAAACTTATATTACCTAAGCACTGGAATAAAAAAAACTGTATTCATATTAATGAAACCATTCGACAAATATTCAAGAGAAGTTGACCAGAAAAAATAACAAAGTATGTCACTGCTGAAAGTTAGGAGCTATGAATTGAGTACATTTCACATAAATAAAAAAGTTACCTTTCAACAAACATATAAAAGTATAATATAAAAATTGAAATTGTAACCATTGATTATTAAATCAAACAAAAGACACTGGAAATATCAAAAAAAGATGGGAAGACATTTCTAAACCTTTTAAATTTTGGTCAATATTTTTTTTAGTTTCAACCATAATTGAGATGTTGAATTGCTCCTATTTTTCAAATAGATTTTATTGTGCCATATAACAAAGGACTTCATCAGTAATTTATACTGATAATAGAATTGGAAAAACCAAATTTCAAAAAACACCACAAATGCATACTTAAACCACACCATCCAAATGCTTTAATGTTGTGAAACTGATTTTAAAGAAAAAAAGATTTCCAAAATTTAATTTTTCAAATAAACAACAAATGATTTGATACATGAAAAAATCAAGCAAAATTAATTCCATTTTGTTATTCTAAAAAAATTAAGCAGTTCTACATTTATTCAAAGTAATTAAGTAACTTGATAAATAAAAATATAACCACAATTTTATTTCAATTTTTTCCACACATTTCATCAGCATAAAAAAATAATTTATTTAAAAACTTGATCAAAGATTACTTTGAAATAAAAACAAGGATTCGTTTAAGTTGATTAATAAATGTTAGTCTTAAAATTAAAAGACCCCAAAATCATTTTAACCACCCCATCCATCCATAAGAAAAGCTCAAACTGAAAATGACAAACACGAAAAATTCTACCAAAAAGAAAAGATTTGTGGCAGTCCTCGCACAACTACATTGACGGGAGATGCAATCGAAGCAAGTCTCCAAAAACCCAGATTAACACGAGCAAAACTAAAAAGAATTATTAGAGAAGCTTAAAAATGTTAGTAATAAATCAATTAAAAATATCACAAAAGTAATATGAAGTTTATGGTGCAATTAAAATCACACATCGGCTCGGGGAGCAACAAAAGAACGACAAAATGACAAACTATTTTGAAATTTCTTTCGTGAAAAACCCCAAAACGGTCAATTTGAGGCAGTGATCAAACCACGAACAAAGCTACGGTACATTTCACTTTCAGTGTGTCATAATTTATCCAAATGTTTGGAAATATTTAAAAAACATTGGAATAAGCAAGGCATAATCAACAGTAATAAAAAATGAATGATTGTATTAAATATAAATGATCTATTAAGAAGGTTCCATACATAACAAAATGGTGTTAAATGGTACTCACCCTCCTAAAACATTTCGAAAGAGTCAAACACTTACCTTGGTGGAGACCAATAGGTGCTCTCATACCTCCAAGGGAGAGGGGGGGACATCCAGCGGGCATTGCCATCGTCATAGTGGGCATGGCGTGATGGCTCATCATGGGCGCGGACATGACCGACATGGCCGGTCGCATCATGCCGGGCATACTCATGGGCATGGCTAGACCTGCCATGGTCGGCACCATAGAGTGGGTGATCATCTGGCCAGAGGAGCTCAATGATGTGACCATAGTGGGCGGAGCCTCCACGACCACGCCCGGATGATGCGGCCGGATTGCCTGCATCTGCGCCGCCATCACCTGAAGGCCGGGCTGCTGGGGCGGCAGGTTAGAGGGTGTGGACACAGTGCAGTAGCGAGGCATTTTTGGTTTTCTTTCTTCCTGCAATCAATTTTACAATGAAAAACATTTTCATAGAAACATTTATAGAAAAATTGGGACAGCCGGTTAAGAAATATTTTTTTAATTGTTTGCATTAAGTAGACATAACTAAGAATGAAAAAAAAGGCAGAGGAATATGCTTCATTGGATAATCTAAATGTTAATAAATGTGAGATTTCAAAAAGTTTATTCTTTTCTTTGACCTACTCCTGTGGGCTGATGTAGAAAAATTTATTTTTACTATGGAATTGATCTTCCACTGAAAAAAAGTCAATGAAATATCTAGACAAAAGGGAACCAACATAACAATTGAAAAATATTAAATCACTCACAGAGGGAGAAACGTCTCTCTGATGGTTCAGGTTGTGCGAGTGCGACTGACTCGTTGGCACCGAAGGGGCGGGAGGTTCCCTAGATCTGGCAGGTGGAGGAACTGAGCAGTGGTACTTGGACATACTTGCTCTTTTCTCTTCCTGCAAAAAAAGATTATATAAGATCACACATTCCGGTCATTTTGACAATATAAAACATTTTGATCATCTCGGCCAAAGAATATATTGGCAATATAAAACATTAGATTATCTCGGCCAAAGAGTATATTGGCAACATAAAACAGTCGGGTCATCTCGGTTAAGGACATTGTGACAGATTGTTTGAATTATACTCACTAAAGATATATCCTCTTCCGAATGAATGATTCTGGAATTATCTGTTGTCAAGGTGATCAGAGCCGGTTTCTTTGGTTCTTGTTTATCAATGGAGTTGTTACTATTATGTGATTGTGGATTCGACAATGGAGGTTGTCCATTGGCTTGACTATATGCTGGAAATGCTGGTTTCAGTGGTCCTATCTGATTCGCACTTGAAGACTGCAAGTTTACATTAAAAAACTTTAAAGTTTTTTAAAATAAATCAAACCGGTGAATTATTATATTACTAAAGTTAATCTTTTAAAACTAAAAACAAAATATTAAAGCTATAAACAAACAGATCTTTAAAAATAACTGCCAAGCATGATAATCTTCAAAGTATATTTGATCACTTGTACTTATGTATACATAAGGATTATAAGGTACATGGAATTGCAATATAAATAAGCAAATTCAAGCCTAAGCACTTTATAATACACTAGAGCTTCAAGGATAAGCAAAACTAAAACTGTAACAGTACAAAATATTCCAGAAATTATTTCGATTTAAAAGAGAAAATGCTGACCTGTGCTGCCGAGGGAAATAGAGGTTTATTCGGAGGCTGGGAGGATGGCGGACCATTACCCACAGGTGGCCCACCGGGTTGGGGAGCCCCAGGGTGCATTGAACCCATGTGACCCATGTTACCAACCATGCCAGGACCTCCCATGAAAGGTGGCATTGGACCCATAGGCCCCATTGGACCCATCATGGGCATCATGGGACCTCCAGGGCCCATCATGGGCATGGGTCCCACAGGTGCCCCGGGTTGCATGCTAGTCGGAGGGTTTGGCTGAGGTGGTCTGTCATCGTCGTCATCATCATCGTCGTCCTGCGACCGTTTGCCTGCCTGGCCGCGACCCTGCTTCTGCTGCTCGTGCTCCTTGAGATCATCTTCGGGTATGCCCTCCATGCCGTAGATTTCTATTTCAATGTTGTTTCTGTTCGGCAAAGAATTTGGAACTTTGTCTATGGTTTCTTTGTGTACCTGTTTGGGTAAAAGCATTCTATGCAGAAATTAACATTTCTAGTTATTTACAAAGCAGGTAAGTTAACAAAGTTTTTATCTTTAACAATGATTTAATCAACTGGTAACACTGCCCTTGATACAAAAACAAGATTCCACATGACTACATTTGGTTAAACTACTTCATTCATGCTAGAAATGACCAAACTACTTGAATACTCCTTCTACAGAAAGAAAAACAACGAAGAAAAATACCATTTCTGAAAAATAAGTTTTATCATTTTTTATTATAAATAAGAACTTGTGTCCAACATTTTTGGAACTAAGGGTATCAAAAAGAAGACTAAGGTATACAGTCATTCAACTAATTTCAGCAAATAAATGCAGACACGTTATTTGAAAGACGACAACAAGCATTTTAAAACGAGAACAATCGTTGAAGATTTATTATGATCACATTAATTTCATTGCAAACAAGGTCTTGTAATGGAATTCTTGCTTATTACTAACCAGGTTATGTTTAAAATAACCAAGCTTCGAAATTTTAAGAGATATGTGAACAATTTGGAAATACCTTAGCATCAGGTTCATCATCAACTACACAATTATGATCATTTAAAGGACATTTAAATCGACCTCTCTAGTAAAAACAAAAATCTTAATTATAAAACAGTCATGTAAAAAAACTGAAGCAAAAATATATTCAAAAATGTACAAAATATATTGATGTGTTTGGCATTTTTAATGCTTCAGATCATGAAATAGAGGCTCAATTTTGGCATTTTTAATATTTTTTTTTATTTAATTTAATCCAGTATTATAATATTTCAGATCATTTTTTGCTGAACCTGTACCTGATTAATGACTCACCTGCATACAATGAATTGAAAGACCTGGCCCAGTGTATAGCTTCTTGTGACAACTCGGACACTTGAAATGTTTCGCCTTTTGGTGTTGTATCAATATCTTTTCATCGTCGAATTCTCTGTTGCAATACCTGGTAGATAAATAAAAAGGTAAGTAATTTGAGTTATGTAGATATCTCTTGACCACAATGTTCGTTCTTGAGCATATGTGATAAATAATTAACATTACCTTACATTACTATATAAAAAATAAGTATAAAGTTACATGCGAGGCATTCTAGGAAAAATAAAACTAGTTATGCCTAAACTGCTATGCGGCTTAAATGTCGAGCTATTATTTTTATAATAAACAATTGGAAATTTTTTTTAAATTGTAAAAATATAATCAGCAATAACAAAACAAAATGATTTTTTTAGAGTTTATTATATTATATGTATACATGAATACTTTTTATTAAATTCTAAAAATTTGAAGCCAAAAAAATATTTTTTCAATGTAAAATATTTCAAGTTATTTTTCCTCATTTTAACCTAAAATACCAAAAGAAAAATGAAATTATATAAAAATAATTCCATTGCATTATATTGTAAGCATATTGATTGTTCAGTTCTGAAAATTTGAT
>JARUHE010329012.1:0-11000 GCA_031471125.1 Archaeomysis grebnitzkii | reverse complement strand
ACCAGACCCAACGTTGCTTAACTTCGCTGATCATACGGGAAGCGGTGTTTCAACGTGGCCAAGGCCGTTGACTAAGATGGTAAGTATATATCATGTCAACGCCGACTCTACTACAAGCTTTTCACTTCGAAATCTCTATTTCACAATATGTTCTCGACCCATCCTTTCTGGATATGAGATTAACTTTTTTGTCGCTCGATCAATGTTAAAATAGTTCATCTCAGATCAGCAAAGTTGATCAGAGATGAAGAAAGGTTAAGTCGAGACCACGTTTATGTTTGGTATCTGTTTCCAATGTTTTTTGTAACTAACCAAAATTCATGGCAAGTATGTACAAGGCCGGTAGTTGAGGCGGCGTTGATCATGGTAACAACTTAAATGGTAAGTAATTATATTGGTAACACCTTACGATGATAATTAATTGTATGGTAACATCATGGATGATAACATTGACAACTTAATTTTCCTTCAACAGGCCAACGAAATTGTGGACACGACAAGAAAAAGCAAAGGAAAGAACAAAAAAGTTTTCAAAAGAGACGTAAGAACACAAGAAGAAGTCGAAAGAGTGAAAAATCACATTCAAAAGAAGAAGAAGCAAATTTTGAAGAAAGAGAAAAACAAATAAATGTCATCCTTTCACAACGTCAACCTCAAAAAATGTTCACTCTACACAATAAATATTATTTTCAATAATAGCTCTGATGTATGTTAATCAAAAATGTCTATTAAGGCCAGAAGAGCGTAAACAACTCAACAATGAGGATAGTTTTCAAAGGTAACTCCAATCAGTGGAAACTCCACAAAGATTTCTCTCATCTAAACAAAAAATCCCTTAAAGTTGCCATTACTTCGATGTATTTTAGTCATTGCGGTAAGAATTACTCTGAAAAAGCTAAATTTTATGGACTTTTAAAAGTTACAAAAATGGTTTGAAAGTTCGTTAATGTTGAAAAATTTATATTTAACGATTGTTATGAAATAAATTTGGAACTTGAAATGGTTTTTATTGTCCTAGTAAAAAAATTCTAATCTCATTATTTCTTCAATAGAAAAAATGTCAGAAACTATTCAACTTCAGGCATAATTTTTATGTCTTGATGGGGCAAAAAAACTTTCAATGGAAGTTTTTTCATTAAAAAATAAACATTCGAATGATCTTGCCAAAAAAAACATTTAGGGGAGGTTCTCTTAAAATTTTAATTTTGTGCACAATAAAAAAGATCAATTTTGGTCACACTATTTACAAGAAGTGAAAACATTTTTGACACACTGCCTATACATTCAAACCAACATATTTGAAGCAGTGACGTCACCAGTGTCAGTGTGTTGTGATTGGCTGGATAAATGTATCAAAATTTTCTTCAATTGACGTCTCTTCGTTGTTTTGTGTATACAGTATATTCTTAGCTTGGCTCAATGCTAACATTACCCCGGCTTGAAGGAAGCGCCATATGTCGGCTGCATATCCTTAGGGTACACATCACTTGATGTGGGTAACAGTAATAAAGCCTATGTGAAGCGCTGAAGAGTATTAAATAGTGTCGGCGCTATATAAAATCTGTAATTATTATCAGATGAATCTCAAAGTTTTTTTTGGGCATGCATCGATGCATGCATATCGTCGATGCAGGAGACTTTTCAGGTGTGACATAAAAGTCCCCAGTAATCCATAGTTAAAAGTATAGACTGTCAAACAATTTTTATGTTAAATGTAATTAGTTTATGTTAATTAAGTTTTCAATAGTCATTAATTGCTCAATACACATATTAGACAGTGGATTTGTATTAAATGTTATTGATAAGTAAATATGGGGTAATGTGCACGATGACTGATTTTAAAACATACTTCTTTGAAAAACTCATTATAAAAAAACTTAATACCTAGACATATACATTACTTATAAAAATGTAGGAAAAACGCTTATACTTCAATTTTATAAAACTTTCACAACATTTCCAAATGGTTTGCTATATAAAAACTGGTTTAAAAAAATACGTTATTTTTAGCCTTGGATATTGGTCTACTTGAATGGTGGCAGTACTTACTTTGTGTGTTGCCCGAAATCTCCCTAATAATCTCTAGATATTTATGGTAAACAATATTTTTAGTGCTAGATTTTAAATTTAATGCTAATTTTAGGTACTTAAACAGTTTTTCGTTATTTTGAATGTATTTACACAGTTTTTGTTATCTCATAGATATTTTCGTTATTTTGAATGTATTTACTGTTTTTGTTACCTCACATGTACGCATATTTATTATTTTGAAGGTACTTAATCCATTTTAATTTCACTTACTCTCTTCACTTTTAATGTTATTTCGTTTGTACAACGGTTTGACGTCATATTATAAAACAAGACTTAGGCTAAATTTGTTGTACCTCCATAAATAGTAATTAAACAAATTTTAGCATTATCGTGACTCACCAAACCTAACTTTGCTCCTCAAATTATGTTCTTAGGCCAGAGAAAACCATTTGAGGAGCAGACTCAGGTTATGTTTAGTAGTAATGGTAGAGATGATACATGAGGTAAAATTTTCAAAATTTTACCTCATGTATCATCTCTACCATTACTACTTGTTTTGTTTGGTGGTAGATGATTATACTAAAATTTGGCAATTACTAGAAAATTATCCTCACCACCAACAACGGTGGTAAGGCTCCAAAATTGTAATATGTTAAGATACTAAATAATGCAGATGACTGAAATTTTTCTCAACTCACGACTTTGGTGTTTACAGTCTCGTGAATATTTTAAATCTATGCAAAGACTTTTCGAGTTTATAAATATTTTATTTTTTTATTTAATTTTATTACAAAAAAACTTTTGTTTGTAAATATATAAATCTAATATTAGACGTTTTTCATAAATATGATTTGAATATTAGAAGTTGTGTAAGACCCTCAATAATTAAAAATAAATACAAGAATTATGAAAAACCTTTACCATATGACAAAAAAAATAGACTTGAAATAAGTTTGAAAGTAAATGTTTCACAATAACTCTTCAAACAACATATATATTTTAGGAGGGAAATAAGGAAAGAGAAGGATATGATGGATTCTTTCTCCAAAGACAATTAGCAAAAGGACAAATTTTAATTTCTAGCTATGTAGCTGGTGAGTGAACTAATTTACATTCTTTTTGTTTGTTCTTAGCTGTAACTCATTTAATTTATATTTACTGTCAAGTGTATTTTTAATCTGTTAACACGGATAGTCAATCGACTCTTAAGAGTAAACGATAGTGTGTCTCGTTCTTGGTGGAAGGCTTACGCTTGAAACCAGGTCTAAGAGCATATATTATGTATGTATATAAACACAGCCTTAGAGGGACGAGGTCTTTAAATACTTCTTGCGTGTCGCTGTAACAGGCCGCATATTAAGGAGAACCTCACTCTTCCCTTTGGGTTGCTAACTGGCAGCTCAGAGGATAGAAGGTGGTACATTCATACACATTTTTTAGTGGTTGGAGGTCGCTTTAGACCCTAGTTTCAATTATCCTGTAGGGTAGAAGGACTTTAAACAGATCAACCAACCAACCAACCATTTTGTTCTTTAGCTATGGTGCCAAACTAGAATATAATATATTGACATTTGGATTTAAATAATACACATTTTTAGCTAATGTCTTAGCGCCAAGTGAGAGAGTCTTCATTTTGAAAAAGTTTCCAAAAAAACGGTTCCTGAATTGAAAGTTTTACACTTAAGTTCAAACACAACATTTTAATTGTGCTTTTATATTTCCATAGATTTATTATTATTAAACATTTGCACATAAATGAAGTGTGTATACAACGTTTAGCTATATGTGAAAATAATAATTGTTTTAACTCTCATTTTGTTAAAATAAAAACCTGCACGAATAATTAGCTACCATGTCTTCACAAAATGAACACTCGCTATTGGTCTCATGAAGAGCTTGGAGGAACACCGAAATAAATTTGACTATTATGAGCAGCAGCACATACAACTATTCAAGTCAGGGCATACCCAAGCATAAGAATAAGATAAACATTGAAGTTAGGCCAGCAAGATTTTAAAGTCATCGTCAATCAACTGAAGACATCGATGTTGCAATTACAGGACTTGTTTGTTTGCACAACTTCCATCGGGATTTTGCAAACTTTTATACACGTAATTATTACTCCGAATTTACTGATCTCTAAAGCTCTGAAGTTCACGCAACTTAAAATAATAAAAAAAGATGTTAAATGATCAACGTCTTGGTATATTGGCACTTCTGTGTATTAAAAATGAGTTGTTTCGTAAAACTAATTGACGAACTTAGTCACAAGAGTGTACACAGCTGTATATGGCAATAATGTACCTATATTAATTACTGTCAAAAATATTGATTGCTCTGAATTTTTAAAAAATGTATTTTATGTTACGAATTTCCTTTTTTCCTTTTGTTGTTGAGAAGTTAACCCAAAGTATCTGTAATTCAGGTCACTGATCAACATGTGACTTGGGGCCAGCAGTCTTAATCCGTATTTCATACAATAAGGATGATTTTCAACGCATTTTAGTCCTCATGACAGTGCCGTGCTAATAGTAAAACCTTGAAGGATATTAAAAGAACATTATAATCAATTTTATCTTAACTTCATCAACTAAAAAACCTTGGTCCCTTTTTCAATCTTTATGCGACGTCTACAGACCAAGCTGTAAAAGTTAAATTGGTCCCTTTTTCAATCTTTGACATATACAGACCAGCTATACTAGTTTTTTTTTACAATTTGGCACCTTGAGTTAGGCACTGAATTCACAATTTAAATTATATTACGAAGAAATTTCAAAAATGAAAATACATATAGAATTCCTTGTCAGAATTTTTGAGAATCTGTAAATTTTTGAAATAAACAAAGACATTAAAAATGTATTCATATAAAAATAGAAAAGAAAACGAAACTTCAAGATGTCAAAAGTCTTATAGTAACTAAGTACATGTTAATTATATTTAAATCTTTAATATTAATTCTTTCTATCTCAACATAAATAATTGTAAAATCATTAATATTAAAGATTCAAAATTTAAACTAAAACCTTAAGATTAAAAAAAAATTAATATGGCATTATGTTTTGCTATATTATTGAAAAATCACTTTTTACTGAAACTTAAAATATTTAAACAATAATTTGAAATCTCTAATAAAAATATTTTTGTGTTTTAATATAAATTTATTCAACATATTAATTTAATATATTTATTTAACAAATCTTAAAATATTTTAAATGCTATATTTAACATATTTTAAATGTTTTAAAATATTCTAAACGCTATGTAATGTAACCACTCCGGAAGGCTACACAAAATAAAAATGAAGAAGCAGTTGATAAAACTTTGAGATCGATATTTAAAAAAAATATTTTAGAAATTTCAAAATAAATAAAATATAAATCCATTAGTTTAGTTAGTTTAAAAAGTCTTATTAAATATAAACAAATTTCATGCAGATTATTTTTTCAAAATGGCGTCTTCAGTTTCTTAAATTATCATTAAACTAGAATTAAAAAATGGATTTCATTGTTTTAGCTTCTATTTTAACACAACTGTAATATTCAAACTCTACGTTTATTTTAAAACAAATACATGAATTAAAATTAAGTAAAACTATGTAGCAAAAACATGTCACCTACAGACTAAATATGAATAATGAACAAATGAGATGTATCACCAGTGATACATCGCTTTAATAAAAGTTTTAAGTCAAAATTTGTACTATGATCAAATTGAGAAAATCAAAACGGTCCTCTGTCAGTGTGAATCAATTCAAAAGAAATTTGAAAGATTACTTCATCGTTATTTGTACTTCCTAATAATTTAGTCTTATGTAAATCGAACGTGAAATTATATTTTAATGATCTGTCTGTTTAACATATCAAGCCTCACTGCCAATGTAGGTCAGTTCGAATTCAAAATCATCTTAGGAACGTGATTGATTGTATGACACAATTAAATATGTGTCAAATGAACACGTTCCTATTTTCTAAATAGGACACACATACATATTTATATATGTGTGACCTAAAACACTTATGAGAAAATAAATTATCTAAAAGTCACTCGGAAGTATCTTGACATTTCAACTTTAACATAACAATCATTGGCCAGACCCTTTCAGGGCGGCTGCAGTGTGAAGCATGTGTGTTGCAGCAGCTCTTTGGCAGTTGGCCTCTTGTCGCTGTCGATGTCCAGGCAACGAAGAGCCAAGTCCCTCGTTGGGCCTGACAGAGTTTCTGGCACATGGGGTGGTCCATTACTGGTGGCAATCTGATGATATGATAACAGTTGAAATTATTGTTACAAACCAGGTATGTTAAACAGATTTAGATTAAGGTTAAAGTATGTTAAACAGATTTAGATTAAGGTTAAGGTATGTTCACCAGATTAAGATGAATATCAAAACAATAAAATCTTCAAAAACTCGCCTTGAACATCAGCTTGTACTGGTTGGACACATAATCGGCGCCCCAAGGCGGTTTTGTGGTGGCCATTTCGATGATGCAACACCCGATGCTCCAGACGTCGCACGCTCTGCCGTAGTCATCCCCTCGGAGCACCTCTGGGGCCATGAAGGCGATCGTCCCCAGCAGCTGGCCTTGGAACTCTCCGGTCAAGGTGGATTTGTTGGCCAGTTGAGTGGCGGTGCCGAAGTCTCCGATTCTCAGGATCTGACCGGTGCTATCCACGAGTAGATTTGCACCTGTTGCAAAGTGATTGTAGGTTAGTGAGGGAATTGAGAGAAAGGTTGAAGGGATTGAGTAAAAGTTAAACTGTTTGTGTGGAAAGATTCTAATTGTTCAATACAAAATATATTTCAAAGAGATTACCTTTAAGGTCTCGGTGCAGTATTGTATTGCTGTGTAGATAAGCAATTCCGGCAAGAACCTGCTTGGTGTACTTGAGAATAACATTTTCGGAGAACGTTCCATATTTTTCCAACATGGCTGCCACTGAACCCCCGGCCATCCACTCTGTAAACACAGAGAATGAAGTGGAGAGGCGAGTGGCACCAATAAGGCGAATGATATTGGGGTGCTTCAATCGGGCCATGAGCAAGATCTCCTCTTCAATTGTGGCTTCCACTTTCTCTTGCTCTTCACCTGTGATGCGGGTAAATGACACCTGCTTCACGGCCATTATAGTTCCTGTTTTCACATCCCTTGCCTGGTAACATGTCGAGAAAGCTCCAGTTCCTAAAAATCCTCCTTTTATCCAATCTCTTCCTTCTTCGTATTGTTCACTCTCAGTTTCCTGAAACAAAAACAACAGTTCATTAATTTGTTATAAATTAAATATTTTTTAAGGTTTTTCATAATGTAAGAAATGTTATAAATCAATAAGAAATATATAAACGTTTGGGTATATGTTGTAACACAAATAGAACGATGTGCAATTAAAAGTAAAAGTTCATTAGACATTTTTTTAGATGTAAAAAAAACGTTTCCCTTTGTGGACAAAGAAATAATTACCTGATTGTATGAATGGACATTATCATCAAGGTAGGGTGGGATTAAATGAAGGCCTGGAATTGAGGGCAAGGGGGGTTCAGGGACATCATTACCCTGGATGACGTTGGCACTTTTGAAGGAGGCGTCGTAGTTGTTTTGTTCAATGTTGGGAGTGCAAAAGGGAGCGGAAGGAGTCACTGGCGTGCTGACCGCATCCTTGAAGGTGTAGTTGGAAGGCTTACTTTGAGCGGTCGGGGTCTCGGGGGAGAGGTCTAGAGCATCTCCGTAGCTGTGCGACAGTCCGTTCTTATGGAGGGATCCGCTGGCCTTCACTGTGCTCCAGGTGCGCTCGTGTCGGTTGGGTGAGAGAAGCGCATGAGGAACGACTAAGGGCATGTCGGGTTTTAATCGAGTTTTGTGGAACAGCTTCAACTTGGCTTGCTTTTCTTTGAACTTGGCTTCGAATGAATCTAGAGGCAAGTGTGTTGGCCTTGGTGGTGATACAGTTGGTTTTTGTGACGAACCACCTTTGTTTTTTGAAGAATCAAACTTCAATGACATTTTAGAATTGATTATCGGTTGTCGTGCTGGTGATTGAGAGGATGACCGGAGAGCAGCCAGCATTCGGGAAGGAGAGTGAGAAACGGATCTAACTAAACGGCCTCCTCCAACACCTGTGCTTGACTCCCACGATGAAAGAGGAAATTTATCTCCAGTTTTGGCCAAAGAATTGTGTCTTTCACCGTGTTGATGACCTTGCAGAGACCTCAGTCGTCTCTTCAGTCTCATTTGTAGAGACACATCAAGCTTGGAAAGCATATCACAAACTTGATGGAACACCGCAGGTTCGGTGGCAGCCATCCTTGCTCCACAAATATAAACTCTTCGTGCCAGTTTAGACACAGTGGCATGACTACTTCCTAAAGCCTTGAATGCAAATTCTACTACTGTCATTAACCTGTCATAATGTTGTAGTTTGTAGCCAGAATCAGCAGGTTGTAGAGACACAACTTGTAACTGAAATTCATGAGGAAACTCATCTAAAAGTCTGTCCAGAACGCACAGTCGCCCCAGAAGCCACTGCCAAGGGGCCTCAGCAGGTGGAGAATCATCGAGGATGCAGGACAACACATAGCTGATGTCCCCGAGACCTCTGGTGACCCTGATGCCAGTGGCGTGGGTGGCCAAAGCCAACTCTCCTTCCTGTCCTCGGCACAGCTCCATGATGGAGTCGATGCTTATTTGAGATGTCCTCCGGTTTCCGTCGGCACATTTCAGCAACAAAGTATGCAGCAAAGACCTGAACAGATTCTGCAGCGACTTCACTTCGGATTGTGTCTCTGGGCAAAGATGGGACATCAAGGCTCTCAAGCAACGCTGAAAACAATCGAGAAGCTTTGGTAATTTCAGCAAAAAATTACATGTCATTATGTTCAAACCTCAATGAATATTTAATATAATTAATACAGAAATTGAAATCGACTTACCAAATTAATTAATTACCAAATAATTAATACATAAATTGAAACAGACTTACCAAACATGCTAAATAGACTTTATAAACCGGGTCATTAGCAACTTGAGCTAATATGTTGGCGCAACAATGAATTACTTGTTGTCGTTTTTCGTCTCCAGTAACCAAGCTATCCCAATGTAGAACTTTGATGACCTATAAAACAGATCACAATATTTGTTAAAAAGAAAAAAAAGTTGTTATACAAAGTTGTTTCAAGTATCGCATGCAGACCTTGTGTTTATATAGCATTGTTTAAGTTGTGATACATACTTCCTGAGCCAAAAATGGTTTAATTTATGACTTGCACCTTGTGAATATAAATCATAGGATACATACCTCATGAGCCAACCTCCTGAGTCCTGTCTCCCTAACAACCCAGTCCCTGGAGAAGAGACAGGCAACAAGTTCCCTCCCGAAGACATGCACCCAAGAGGCCGCAGTTACTTCATGTTCCTCGGGGATCGGTTCACTCCTGGGAAGGGGAACGGCCTCTTCGGAGACACTGGCCACCATGGCCGCAGAGATCTCCCCTCTGACCGTCGGGTGGGCGGGGCTAAAAATGTAGGTGTGTCCTGAGCCATGGAAGCCGCTGACCCCGGGAGACGAGTAGGCGGAGTCGGTGTTGGTGGAGTAGGCGGCTGAAAGGGATCTGCTCATCATGTTGTCTGACATTGGCGCTGTGCGATTGGTGTGCGTGAGTCCTGAAATATGGCCGTGGTCATGTTCAACATTCCCTAGTAGCATTTCAATGGCCAATTCTTTGCTATTTTCCAAGGGTGCCATAGGATAGCCACTAAATTGTGGCTAATAGCCAAGGATCAGCCACTAACTAAAGATAGTTACTACTAGAGATTAGAAAAAAAAGTGAAACTCAAGAATTCTTCAATGAATAATTTGAAAGATTAAATTTGAAAATTGCAACAAAATTCTCACCAGAGAAACTCGCGCTCATTAACGCGAGCGGCTGTGCGGCGTCTCCCTCTCCGGCATCGCCAGGGGTAAGTGCGGCTCCGGTGAGCGCCGGATAGGTCTGCGATGGCCAAGGGGAGCGGCAAAGGGGACAAAGGAGGGGAAGGTGCTGTGACTTGCGGTCCTCTGCCCAGACGGACATGCAATGGTGGTGGAGGAAATTGCTGCAGCCTGACTCGCACGCGACCAAACTCTCGCCTTCAACCATCACCGTCAAGCAGATTGGACATTGTGCGTCGTCCTCGCTGGTGGATGAGTGAGTGAATAAATAAATAAATAAATATTAAATAAATAAATAATAAAATAAATAAATAAATAATAAAATAAATAAATAAATAAATACATAAATAAATGAAGTCAAATAAATAAATAATAAAATAAATAATAAAAAAAAAAAAAACATAAATAAATGAATAGTCAAATAAATAAATAAATAAATAATAAACAAATGAATAAATCAATAAATAAATAAATAATAAATAAATAAAAAAAATAAATAAACAAACAAACAAACAAACAAAGAAATAAATAAAGGGACAAGGAAAAATAATTATATAAATAAATAAATAAATAAATAAATAAAGAGAGAAAACAAATAAATAAATGGATAAAAAAAGAATAAATAAAGAATTAACAAAGGAAAAGAATAAATAAATACAAAAGATAAATAAATAGAATAAAATAGGTTCAAATTATTTATAATAATTATACTTTTAATATGGAGACATAACTAAAATAAAAAAGTCACTAAATATAAATATATTTTTACAAATAAATTTTTACTTTCATGTCCTAAAGGTTTTTTTTTTAAATTTTTTAAACATTCTAAAACGCATCTTTTGAAACATTTTGAAACCAGTTCTTTAAAAAAAAAATTAAAACCATTATTAAGAAACATTTAAAAAAATTTTAAAAAAAACTTTAAAACCATTATTAAGAAACATTTAAAAATAAATTTTAAATCTATTTGAAAAAACATTTTTTGAAACATTTGAAAAAGCAATATTTTTAAAAACATTTTATTTAAAAAAAAACAATTAATTTTTTTTCAT
>JARUHE010329001.1:0-11000 GCA_031471125.1 Archaeomysis grebnitzkii | reverse complement strand
TGAAACAAGACATAGGCTAAATTTTCTACTTAAATAGTGTTTTTGGCCAACGAAAACCATTTAAGGAGCAAAGTCAACTTAGGTTTTGGTTTGTAGGTCACTAGAATGCTAAAATTTACTTGAATACTAGTTTATGTAGCCTAAGTCTTATTTGAAATGACATCACAGCCAAACCAAACGATTCTTTCCATATGCAGTTTTCGTACAGGAGGGGCTGCGTTAGTAATATTTACCAACAATACTAATATCACATATTTCAAATTATTATAATCTAATTAAACAGCCATCATTAATTACAAGAAACAAATATAATTCATCATTTGTCACTTTTGTATTCATGTCTAATAAATATCATTGAAAGCTTTAAACATAACCCATAGCTACATTATTTTTCAAAGGTTGTGCCTCCAAGTTCCAGCAAATCAACATTTCAAATAACTTCATGGCAGGGCATGTTTAGACTAAGAGAGGTAAAATGGCCGCCCCATTGCCCTCCTGGAGCCATTGACTGGCAATACAATTGAATTGTCATATAACATCATAATCTGTCAAGTGATTTGATTTAAAATAGTTATAAAGTGTAACCATCGTTATGTACTCACAATGCAATTAATTTAAAAAATAAATGTGAGACAAGCAATTTTTAAAATACATTTAAAATTTGTGGCTGGGGATAAAATATTTTCTGGTAAGACCTTTCAGTTTTCAAAACAAATTAGTTATCAGTGCAGTATTTTGTACAACATTTTACTTTTATTACATTTACACATGAACAATCTTTTGTAACTTTTAGTTAAAAATACTTGCATTTTGTATGAACACACTTAAATTTCACTCAATTAAAAAAATAAAATAATTTAATAAATAACCCAACAATTTGAAATTGTTAATATAAACGTAAGTAAGCTATTTATAAGTTAGTAAGTTTGAATATATTTATGCAGGTTAATCAAATTTTTAATAAGAAATGTAGAAGGTTTAGGCTAATAGTCCTCTAAGACAATGTGGCAGCCTAAAGTATTGGCCTGTTTTAGATTAATATTAATATCTAGTTAAAAAAATATTATACATTTATTCTTTTGTTAAATACAAAGGTTAATGTTAAGCACAATAGAAAACTACATTTCCACTTACAAAATGTTTTCTTACTAAAGATTTTGATGTTTTTCAACGAATATGAAAGTTAAAATTGGCGGCAATGAAAATTAAAGTCCATAAAGAGAATTTAAATTTTCACTTCCTCACACTCAAGTCACTAGAATTAGCCAAAATCTGTTTTTCAATTTCATTAAAACACGCTAAAACAGTTGGGAAAAGTTGCTAAAACTACTAAATTAGTTCAAAAAAACACTAAAGTTCTTGAAAATTTAAACTCTCTTTAGGGACTTTAATCTTCATTTCCACCAACCTTAATCTTCACATTCGTTTGAAGCACATCAAAATTTTTAGAAAAAAATATTTTGCATAGAAATTGGGAGCACGCCATACTCGCGCAATATTTCAGTATTCAAGGAAAGCTTAGCATTATTGTGACCCACCAAACAAAACCTAACCTAACTTTGCTCCTCAAATGGTTTTCGGTGGCCATTGCAGCTTCTCATTCTAGACCAGACATGTTTCTATTTCCACATCTGGTAGGCAACTGCAAAAAATGTTGAATAATTTTAATGCTAAAATCTATGGTTCACCTAAGAAAAAGAAAGAAAGGAGACTGTATTTTCACGTTTCAAGACATCGCAAGTAGGCTACATCGTTTGGTCCGTCTTCAAACTAATTGTTATGATAAGCTATTTCATTATTATTTTCGAATTATTAAATTTATAATTAAATATGTTAGGTTTGGTTTGGTTAGATGTTGTAATAATTACATTCAATGGCGTGTTAATTACATTTAATGGCGTGCGAAATGATGAAACCTTCAACTCTCTTTAGGGACTTAACTTAATTTCTGCTGGATTTAACTTTCTTATGTGGAAATGCATTTTGGAATCACCTTAACTTTAACCAATAATTTGTCTTTCTAAGTTGAACCGATAGGAGGAATAGCTGTAACTAAAAACTCGTTTTCAAATAGCAAGTCATGCACTCTTTAAATACTGTAAAACATATATTGTAACAAAAATTTTGCCTTTTTATTTCTATACTAAATACAGTATTGAATAATACTTGCAATAAATAATATTTTGAAGCTGAAAAAGATAACAAATTAATGAATGATTACGAAAATATGGGGGAAATAGTGCAACCAATTGGGTTTAGCCATATTTGAATTCATGAATGCATCTATGTTCTATATACTATAGTTCAAACAACAACTGTAAAGACAATGCTCTGTTATACTGAAATCTTATAGTAGAATTGAAGTCAAATTAATGCTGTTCATTTAGTGATCAAGGAAGGGTTTACATTTAACAATAACAACAATGTTTCTAATTATTTTTGCATATTTTTCTGAAGGAAAGGTGGAAATAGTATTAGTGTATCAATTTTGTAAACGGACAATAAATAATAATCATTATGATAATTAACAAAAGACAAATTTGGAAAAACGAATATCTGAAAAAACCGCATAATGCTCAGCCAATCAACAATGTCGACTTAGGAACTTACGGTCTAGTTTGAAACACCAAAGTGCTTATGAAGAAAATTTTATTTTTGATTGGTGTCAGTGTTAGATCCTTTAGAGAATTTCTATTAAAATGCTTAATACATTATCCACTCCAATGGTAATTCCTAGGGAACATGTGGCAAATACAGCTCTAAACTTTTTACGGTGTCTGTATTTAGGGCTCTCACCCTATGTGCTTCACCGATCACCATATTTTCATGTTTTCTTTAATTGCCGATACACAGACCTGTGACCTATTGTTCCTAAATTTAACAAGCCAATAGCTTCTTTTCAAATAAAAAAGTTGATACAATCATCTTTGGAGGTAAATGAAAATTTGTACATACAAAATTGTATTTATTTATGTAGGTTTATTAAGGCACTCCTCTTTCTTCAATATAAGTTTATGTTAAATGACCTTTCTGTTCATTATATCTAACTGGTATATTTAATTAGTGCACAATCATTTATGGTGGTTATCAAGCTAGTTACAGTTTTTAGCTTAGGTTGTTTACAGTGGTTATTTAGCCTATGATTAAATGGTTTACGTTTCAAATTTGTTTTTAAACTCTAAAAGAAAATTTTTTGTTCTCGTTTTCTTTTTAATTTTTACTGTGTGTGTGTGTCATGTTTTATTGTTCATACTGTGAAGCACCCTAGAGAATGTATTAACTTTTGGGCACTATATAAAAGAAGTAAATTATTATTATGGTGTTTATAATATAGCAACATTTATGGCTTTTATATAGAGGGTCTAATCGAACTTAACTGATCTCTGCTCTGTTCCACATATCAACCTTAATATTACTACCACATCAAGTGATGTGTATTCTAAGGATATGCAGCCAACATATGCCGTGTCCTTCAAGCCGGGGTAAGCTTAGCATATGTGATTTTAGGGGAATACAGCCCCATTCAAATCCCAATAAAATAGCCTTATAGCGGAGTCGAGCCGGTGCGGTGCCAATGGGATTTGCTTATGCAGCATTAATCTCCTGGTAGCATTCATATCCACTCGGCCACCATCTCTAATCTCCTTTTGAAAGTCAGGTTAGGTTGTGATTTGTGAGCTCTTATAGTGCCTCATATTTATATATTTGCATAAATATGTAAACAGGAAGAATACACAAATTACTAAATTTAGACTCTGCCTCTTTAAAAAAGGAGAGGGGTCTTCAACTTTAAAATTTTTCCTTGCCAAATTCAAGGACTGTCCTACATTGATACCAAAAATTTTAAGTTTGGGGAACATCCAATAGAAAATAATTTTTGGAGAACAACAAAAACTCCCCATTTGATGCATCGCAATAGCCTAAACTCTTTCTCACACATATAAAATCTAACTTAACCTAGCCTATCTCAGCATAATTCAGCCCCAGGACATTGCTATTTTATGGTTTCTTGAACAATGGCCATATTAGTTTCTCAAGGGAGACAATATTAAAACTCCAGGGAACAGTTTTTAAGAGATTTTATTATTATTAGCATTGTTAAACATGGCTAAACATATTATTAACATTATTATTTTTATTTGAAATATTATTAATATTAAATAATAAGATTTTAAACATTTCTTTTAATTAAAAATTAACTACTGCCACCAACAATTTTCAAAGTTAATGACTTCTTGAACAGTTTGAATAAAACAGTAATTTCCTGCTTAGCCCAACTTCGCCTAAGTAACATACCCTATCCTACCACAGTTCATGCATTTGCAGCTGGATTGTTTGACATTTTTGATGCACTGGTCACTTAGCCAGGGCAGGACTTTAACTTTAGATGCCATAATAGTGTTTTTTCCATTAGAACTACCATTACAAGACACTATTATGGTAGCTGGAGTCATGCCATGCACTGACCACAGGCTAGCTAGTTTCAGTGTCTGAACAACAGAACAAAGAGCCAAACTACAATTTTGATACATTGAAACATGTTCCATTAAAAAAATTAAATAGCTATGCCTATTGTTATTACATTTTGTGAAAATTGGGAAGAATTCCATAATTTAGCATAAGTTTTTTATTAATAAAACTGGAAATAGCAGATAATTTTTTTTTGGAAATGGATAGAACATGATTTATTTTATAGAAATTGCTGAGAAATATTCCAAAAATATCTTTGTTTTAAGATTTTAAAATATAACCTTAAAACAAAAAATATTCACCATCATCTGTAACTTTTATCAAACAAAATTGTTATAATATAAAAAAGGACAACTTAAATCTTTGAATTGAAAAAGATGCTCATTTGACTGGGATATTGATAGTTAGGGTAAACTTCTCTATTATTGCACAAGTAAGAGCCTTTCATCAAAGTGACCCTCAAATTTCATGAAAAAAAAACATTGTAGGAAAAAAATTATTTACTAAAAGTTGGCCAATCACTTGGTCTTTAAAATAGTTATAACACATACGATAAAAACATGACCATCAACTTGATATGAACTATTTTCCTTGAGATATATATTCCTTCTGTTGGATTTGTATACCAGTCTAAAGGAGAGTTGATAGGCTGTAAGGGGCTGTTAAATGGGCACTTACCCTATCAATAGCTATCACTAGCCCGATCAAACAATCGGGGTCAAAAACCAACATTTTTTCATAAAACATATTCAGGGAAAGGGTGCACTAAATGAGTGAATTTACTTTCAACATTTCTGCTATTTTCCTCCAAAACCTTAATAAGGTCTCAAATAGGCTTATGTATGCAATAAGAACCAAAATAGTTGCAAGAGCCAAAAAACAATTCTCGGACAACCTAAACCTATTTGAATAAAATAGTTAGAGTGAAGTTTTATTCAACAGATAGTATGCATTGTCTATAAAACTAACTTTAAATTGAAATAACTTTTCCTTTACAAAAGTGACAGCAATCCACATGAAAGAGTATCTGTTTATCTTTCAAAATAACTATAATTATCTAAGTATCACTTAAATATGTGCCTTAAATATCACTAGATTTAGTTAAAAGTACAAGCTTTCTATAAAAATAGCTTATGAATGAATATCCATCACATGGATATCCTATTACAAACAAAATGCAACAATTAAATTTAGTTGCAAATTTATAATTTGTATGGTGGGTAGTATAAAATTAACTTGGGATATTTTTATTATGTTGGATCAATCACTTGTTTGACAAAATACCCAACATTTATTGGTTGTTTGCACATATTTTCATTTAATAATGTAGTTCTTAAATTATAATAATTTTGTTTATTTTTCAGAGTTATGGAATCTGGACCTTTATTACAGCCATCTAATACAATGTCAATAAAAGAAAATTCTTTGCAGTTTTTGCAAAATAAAACCTCTAATATTCCAAACTATGCAATGCGTCCTTCACTACGCCCTGTACCCAGAGATACAAGCAAGCTGTTGAGCAAGTATAGCAAAGATTACAATGAACCTCCGAGAATCAACAGAATTATGCCGAGCACTCTCAAACAAAATAGAGCGAATTTCAGAAAAGATTCGAAAGAGACAAAAAAAGATGCGAAGAAACCGCCACTTGTTAGTAGTACACAAAAGCAAGAAATGTTGAGAAAATTAACTCCAATGCAATATAAAGTAACTCAAGAAAAGGTTACTGAAAGGTATGTTTTTTATGTATATTTTTGTTCACTGTTACTGTAAATCCATTGAAAAATTTCTGAGATCTCTAAATATATATCAGTACAAGAAATAACACAATCCAATATTTAATTAGTTATTAGATTGAAAACAAAGAATGGGTCAATACTCCATTATATTATTTATTTAAAATTGAAACAACATATCTTTGCTTCCTCCTCAAAATATCAAAGTTTTTTAAAATATGTTTGAACAAATTACAAATATTTAGACACTATTCTAAAACTTCATCGAAATTAAAAGTAAAATTTAAAAATCCTCTACCAATATGTTTACACTTCTACGTCAAAACAATTCATGCACTTGTCAAGTTCCTTGCTATTCCTCAATCTATAATGTCTTCACTTAGGTCATTTAGTCTACCTCAGTTTACAATTTTCTTACCTGACTTGAGGAATTTTTTCAAAAAGCTTAATTTCCTTAAATAAAAGACATTTTAGGAGTTTAGGAAGTACTCTCCATGAAATTACGGGTTAACCAAAATTTTTATTTGAAAGTTTGCAGAAAATAACTTCAACTTAGTATATACATACCTTATAATAATACCAACACCTCTAAAATTTATATTCATATTTCTTGATTGAACTATTCTATATGAATTTTTAAAATTTAATTATCACACATTTTTCCGCTTAATATATTGTTAAGTATAACAAATGATTGAAGAAAACTGTAGCCATTACTAGTTACTGAATGTAATATAATTGACATTGTTAGAACAGTTTTTGTCTGAGGCGAAGTAGAATTGGCCGTTAATTTTTCGGTAGTACTCATCGGCATCGTCCGGTGTGTCAAATCACATTAAACAAAAAGTTTTAATTTGTTTATTTGTTTATAACCTTCACATTAATGTTGCCAAAAAGTTTTTTGTTTATAAATGAATATTTATTGAGGTATAAGCAAAACAATTATGTTAAAATATTTAAAGATTTAAGTTAAATTTTTTTGGTTTGAGCTACAGAAAAGTGTATTTATCAAATTAACAAAAGCTGTTCATTATACAATTTTCATTTATATTGATTAGTGTATTTCTTTTTGGAAAATATTGAGATATAAGCCAAAAATGATGTTCAATACTGGTAAATATTTCCAAATTTCACATTCAAAAAAAGTTAAACTTTTTGGTTTATGAATCACTTAAAATCATTTCAAATTTGTTACATACATGCTTTAAAACAATACAAACAATTTGTTCTCTACATTTTTTGATAATAACTAGCTTAGCTAAATTGAAACTGCATTAGTAGAACATATACAATGTACAAAATAATTGTTTTCAGACCCTATTCCAATAAATACTACAAGCACTGGGAAAGAGGATTTTACTCCTGTGTGGTCTGCTCTCAGCCAATATTTTTGTCAAAAACAAAGTATGATTCAGGTTCTGGATGGCCTGCCTTTTATGACATCATCAACTCTGAAAAGGTCAACCTTAAACAAGATCTTTCTCACAGTAAGTATATAATTTCATCCCCATCCATGGCTTTAACTTTGGAATGAAACAATGATGAGTCTGTCATGAATACGAGCTATTGTGATTGCTATATCATAGTCCTTTAGGTACTGTATGGTGTGTACATCAGTAAATTTTGATAGTACTTTCATTTTAAATTTTACAACAGAAATTTGTTTAAAAATAATTGTTCATATCGATATTGTTCACAATATGCACTACTTTAAAAAAAATGGATTTTTTGATTCTAATAAAATAAATCTTTTTATGAACAGCTAAATTTCTTGGTTAGTCTCATTATTGATTAGTTCGTAATTATACAAGTATATTCAACAATGATTGTTTATACTGATATTCTCAACAATATACACTAATTTTTTTTAATTAAATGAATATTTATTCTTATTTAATGAAGAAATTGTTGTCAGGGAATTAACCAAATTTATTGGTCAATTTTAAGTTTATTGTAAGAAAGAAAAAAATAATTATTTTCATTGACCAACATTACTATTATATATTATACAAATATACATTTTAACTATGGCAAGAAACCAGTTTCTAGTAGTGAAACTCGTAGTTTTAATCAATTCATAATATTAATATTTTAGTATATTTACATACATAGTAAAATAAACATACAAAATCATCGAAAGACATTCAATGAGTCTTCAAAAAGATAATTGTTCATCAATATATTCTTAATGTTATGTTTAAATGAAGACAGTGAGGGAGCAAGCAAGCACATATTCAGTGATAAGAATTCCAATGGTGACATGAGTAAAAAGAGGTCAAGGACTGACTCTGGGTTGTCCTCATCAGTGGTGATCTCAGGGTCAGATTGTCTGTTCTGAGGTTGTAATTATTCACAATATTGAAAACAAAATAATCCTTATTATTGAGGAAACTGTTTAATTACTCAAAAACAAAAACACATGAAAGTATACATTAATATCATGCAACTTCAAAAATTTCAAATTATTATTGGTATTATGAAATTTAAATCTTCACATCATTGCCCTTCTGTTTTTATGTATCGTTCCAAGAGGTTTCAGTACAGTATGTGGGACTTTACTCCAATTATGTCAAAACAGAATAAATCAAAGAATATTAATATTACTAATATTTGAGTAACAAATATAATTGTTTTATATTTATTGAATTTACTGACTAGGTTTTTAATGTCATCATGCCAAGTAAGATGATCATTTATTGTTAAACCGAATGCTTATTTAATAATAGCTCATATATTATTAGTTAATTTTCAGACAAACTTTCATGTGACTTGTCATATGTTTAATTGATTTTATGGAATTGTTTTTTTTTAATAAGTTGAAGAACTACATATGCTATATTTAATCCATGTTTTGTAATTTTTATTGAGCATGTTGTTAGGTGAAAGCTCTATATAGGTTTCATTTTTCTATCATCTGCATCTGAAAATCCATTAGTATTAAACAGTTTTATGTATCTTTCAAAATAAAACTTTCTCAAAAACAAAATTGCTTTGCCTTAACCCTTAAGCTAATTTGTCAATATTTAATGTTTACAGAGGTATAGCAAAAGTTTAAAGTTTTTTTATTTGAAGAGTTCTAAAAAATGTTATTGAAGAAAATTTGTTTCTCATGACAATCTAACCAACACTGAAAAAAGTATTTTTAAAAAAAAATTGAACAAGTTTAAAATTTTATTGAAGAGTTACAGAAAAACTTTTTGAACAAAAGTTGTTTATGATCATTTGAGGCAAATATTGTCAAGAGTATTTCTTTAATCAAATTTATTAGCAAAAATTTAATGTTTTTTTTGAAGAATTACAGAAAATTTTGTCGAAAAAAATTTGTTTATAATGACCATAAAACAAACACCATCAGGATTAATTTTTCATAAATCCATATTCACAGAGTTCTAGCCAAAAAACAGAATTTTTTTAAATCTAAATATTATTGAGCAAAGGTCTAAATTTGTTGTTGAG
The DNA here is from genome assembly GCA_031471125.1 of Archaeomysis grebnitzkii. NCBI lineage: Eukaryota > Metazoa > Arthropoda > Malacostraca > Mysida > Mysidae > Archaeomysis > Archaeomysis grebnitzkii. The sequence goes on along the minus strand of JARUHE010329001.1, from coordinate 1,338 downwards.
CATTGCATAGCAAAATCTCTGTGTCTGTGACGTAAACTTTGACAATAAATTATAATTTCACTCTAACACTCGCATCTTTAGTTTTGCTAGAACTCTGTTTTTGGTTGATGAATCATTTTTTATTTAAATTTTTTATTCCAGTTGGAGCAAATGTCTTGTTACTTGTTTGCAATCCTTCATTGGCTCGTACAGAGGTCTCATGTGCTACATGTGGGGCCCATCTGGGTCACTTGTTTGATGATGGACCAAAACCAACAGGAAAAAGGTTTTGTGTGAATTCTTCATCTCTTCAGTTCAACACTGCAGATGGGCCCATCGAAATGGTCCATATTCCTCAGGTACAAGAATCACCAAAACAGGATAATAACAATGATGTGAGAATTTTTGCTGTCGTATCACTATTATTATTATTATTATTATAAATGCTAGTTCCATTGAAAAAGAAAATGTTTTTCTTGCCATTCAAGCATTGGAAGATTAGGTAGCACTTCCCAGTGGGCAATCAACATTGTTTGAGAGTTGAAATGAAAATTGTCAGCAACAAACCCAACCTAAATGTTATTAAAACATTGTATGTGGGATTTGCTGAGCTATGGTTATACATCTGACGTTAATGAAACCTGGAGTACAGGTTCAGAAATTTTGAATAATGGTTAGTTGAAATAATTTTCTTTCAAAAATGTTCATACAATGTTGTATTAGAGTTGGTTCGAGTAAAATCTGTTATAATTTTTCAACAATGCTATTCAGATGTTCATACAAAATTGACTTCAATATTAATTCCAATGACTAAGGTTTTGCAAAATACAACATTATATAAAAATTACAAGTTTTTAAAATAATGTTGTGACAACGTTAAAATGCTCTGTGGCATTAAAATGGATATTTTTCAACTTTTTGTATATCTTTAACTGTTCACTACACAACTTATCATATATGATATAGTTAACATTTGTTCTATATATATATAATAGTTATGTCTTGAGTACATATAAAATAAATATCAGAGATAATAATAGATTAATACAATACCTGCTTCTTGTATGGAAAGCAGACTCAAGAAGCAAAAGTAAAACTTGTACACTGAAAACACTTGACTAACTTTTATGTCTAAGATAGTCAAAATTGACATTAAATTAACGAACCTTTATTAACAGTGCACACTGGTTTGTTGATTTAATCAATTTTTTTGTGATTCATTGTGATATGATTTTGGTTGAATCACAAGAAAGTTGATTGAATCAATAAAAAGTTTTATTTTTATTTTTTTTTATTTATTATTTGGTCCCAATGGACCAGGCTATGGGTGCAATGCACATTCACCGCCGGTTTCCAACA